>JAOTQY010000050.1:12035686-12050552 GCA_026413445.1 Dolichallabes microphthalmus
AGGTTTGCTCCAGGTGTGTGTGTACCTGTGTTTGTGGGAGCGGGCAGATTTTTCACAGCTGATGAAGTGTGTGTGTGGTGTTGCATGCTCTGCTCACTTGAGCATTTAACACGTTAACAATGACTCAGAGCGCATCAGATGCTGCGTAACGCAGCTGTACGCCGCCTCGACTTGTCTCCATGATGCCGTAGAGTCCGTGAATGAAATCCATTCATCAATCCCCTTGTAGTAACCACCAGTGTATCCTAATCAGGATCGCCGTGGATCTGAAGTCTTCACTTCTACAAAGCATACAAAGCATTTCAGCATAGGAAAGTCCGGTTTGTACATTACGGGAGCCCTTCAAAACTTGTTGCAGCGTCACTCGCTGCGCCAGAACACGAGAGAATCCACGTGAATCCAGTCTAAGGCATGAGAGATGAGAGGAAGTGGGCGGGGCTTCCAGGCAGTGTCACTTATGCAAATAGTTTACGAGTCATACTATAGTTTGAACAGTCTCTTATCTGTTTCATCAGGGAGAAGCACCCCGTTCATTTGGCTCGTTTTTAAACTAACAATCTCTAATAACTAACATACTCCAGATGTTGACGGGTGTGGGAGTCAAAATCAGCGTGGCAGTGTGTGAAGACCCTTCACCCACCCTTAGGTCACTAATAAGGCTATGACTACGTTATATGATTATTTTATGCTTGTTGTAGTAGTAAAACATAAATCCCGGAGCAGTTAAGTCGGTGTCGCAACTGCTGACCTCTGCATAGTCACTACCAGCCTCACTTCCCCCGCTCTCTGTGATCTTTGTCCCGTGGAAGGATTTGTGTGGATGTCTGGAGTCCCCAGTAGGGATCGTGTGCCGTTTTATCTGGGGAAGTGGTGCCGTTTATCTCTATTTCAGGGGACTGTGCTGCAGTTTGGTCTGGGGCGTGGTGGACGAGCTTGAACCATAGCGCTGCGGTAATAGTGGGCTTAACCAGGCCGCAGCGGGTTTAATTCCCATCACTTTGGGAAAACCCGCCTCTCTCTGTGTAATTCTGTCTCGCGTACAACTGAAGCGCGAGAGATCAAGAGATCTGAGCAAACACCTCAGAAGGTGTGAGGTGAACATTTCAGTGTTTTATCAACGTAGGTTTGATAAACACAGCATTGCATACATGGGTGGACTACGTATAATTTTATGAGCTTTTCCATATACCGTGTGTTCCTGATTCTAAAGCTTGTGTTTTTCCTTACACCACAGTGAAGCATTTTATATACATGCCAAATGAAAAGGTTTGTTTTTATGGAAGTCATTACATTAAGTGTTTTTTTCTTTTCTTTTCTTTTCTTCTCTCTTCCTGATCATGAAATCCACTCATCCCAGACTGAGCTAATGATTCGTCTACCCTTTTTGTGTGTGTAGTGGGCTTTTAAAGAATGTGTGTGTGTGTGTGTGTGTCCTGTTATGCCTTTTTACTTGGAGAAGCAGCCTGATGTTTCCACAGTGTGGTTTTGGCTGTTCTTACTTTCTTACATAACGAAATGATGAGTGAGCAAATCCGGAGGCTCAGGTACATCCGGGCGTGACCGACATAGTCTCGTGTTAATATGCGTTTAGCACAAGTAGCCATGCAGCACAAAACCATGCCTCGATTTATAGCCCGAGCCTTTTGTTTTTTATTTTCTCCAAGCAACAGGTCCATGATGCTAATCAGCTGCTGTGAGGCGTATCCGAGGCCCGGTCGGAGGGAGGTAGGGAGGGGGGTTTACGATGTGATTTGAGGTTGTTGAGATGGTGAGGCATGAGGGGTAGTTCAGAAGAGGGTTGTTGGTTGGTCCCAGCTGCTCCAGGATGCAAAGGGCTTCTCATTATCCCTGGCCGATGGTCTCATAGCTCACATTCCTCAAAGTCTCTCCCTATCTCGTCTAGCCATCGGGACGAGAAGATCCGTCGCTTAACTGATGATACACACCTCAGAGTTTCTCAGTTTAGACCTGCAGTTTCTCACACTTCATGCCCACATGGTGATGAGTCAGGCAAATTAACTCTGACTCTGCAGGACCTGAAGGCAAACAAACAGCTCTTTCAGAAAGTTATCCTGGGTTTAAAAGAGCTGTCTAAGTCACGGATTTAATAAGGCTTAAGGCGCCCTCGTGTGGCCGGAACATGGAACTGATGGAGTGTTTTGCACAGTTGTGCCATCTCAGGGCAAGAAGGTGAATTGCAGCTACAGGACAAATCGGAAGAATAGGAGAGATTTTGGAGAGATTGTGTATTTAAAGTAAATTAAGTTCAAATAAATGTCAACTGTTTTGTTTCTGCAGTAATTGCTTTATTGCGGCTAGCACAACAAGTTAGTCATGTACATTAGTACATAGCATTTTTTTAAAAAATGGAGCACGATGAATACTTCACGCACAGACCTGAAGGCGGGTCTGGAGCGCGTTTTTTAAAAAAATTTAATGGAAGAAACATTGTGAACTTAAAGTTTAAATCAATGCTGTTTTACTGCAAATATCTCCGCTTGCTCTCTTCACTTTTCCTTGACTTTTAAAGCGTGCTACATCTATTTATTTATTTATTTTTATTTAGTGGTTTATGCTCGGACAACAAAAAATAGCACTCAAATGTAACATCAACTTAGTTCTGACATTTCAGTATATTAAATGTTAAATTGTGAGAAGTTTTCTCTCTCTCTCTCTCTCTCTTTCTATATATGAAACTAGAATATATATATGAAACTAGAATATAATTCAGTGATTTCAGTAATGCAACTTAAAAGGTGAATCTAATACACGAGATACATAAAAACTACTGGCCGAATTTTAATGGGGTTTTCACAGCTTGTAGTAACATAGAGGCTTTGTTTCATCGCAGTCGGCCCACTGGAAGAGAAGATATGCTTACTTTGAAATTTAAATGGAAAATGTCCTTTAACTTGTAAAAATCATTAGTTAAAAATTCAACAGATGGCGCTGTACATTAAAATTTTTTTTTAATGAGCTCTTATGAGTGTGCAATTGAAATCTATTTAATAAACGCGGTATCACGCTTTCATTCCACGCACTTCACGGTAATGTAAATATTTTAGTTCATTTTAAAATTCAACAGATGGCGCTGTATAATTTTTAAAAACACGCTTATGATTGTGCAATTAAATATTAAATTCCACACGAGTGAAGCAAAAAAAAGATCTAGTAAAAAGATTTTGTTTGTAATTTAGTGGTAACAGTATGCATGTCGGAGTGTGTGATGACTTTCAGTTAGATGTTATTATTGAAAGATTATATTATGATATATGTACTGATACTGAACATTGCAAGATTATACAGTACACGCTGTCGGTATCAAAAGTTCATGAGATGTTAGTGAGAGAGACGAATAGTAGGTGAAGTGTGATGTGATGTTTTTCCTCTCTGCGTGCTCTGCAGTTTTGAAACCTCTCATAGGAAGTGCCAGGCCCTTGCATCACTTCCTCTACCTCTGTCCTACAACACACTTTCACATTTCTATTTCTCCTCCATCTTCGGGTTCACTGCACTCTGACCCCGTCAGGAAAATAACACCACATCATCGCACGCATTTGCACACAGACCAGAAGCCGTTGGTATCGATGAGCAGCTGAGAATAAAGAAGCAGCTGTTGTTGAGACAGTGAGGCAGAGCAGAGCGTCATCATTCTGCATTTTGCATTCTTGGGGGTGGGGAGTAAGCGAGAACAGTTAGAGAAGCAATGGTGGTTGAGATCTATATTTAGCCTGGTGAGACCCCCATCATATACACCGACAGCTGTACCTCCTCCCCGTCTCACCGTGCGGAGTCAGGAATAGAGGAGTCCAGTCAACGTGTTGTGATGGACGTGATCTCACTGGATCTCTCTTCTCTCTTTTTCTCTCTGTGCCGGTTTCTTTGAACTTGTACTCTGGACCGTACTGAAAGACAGAAGGTAGGGAAGCCACATTGGCACTGAGGAACCAGCGCACGGGAGCCGAGGTAAGGCTGTGAGTGGACACCAAACTTTTCTTAGAGATTGAGACACAAGCAGAGCTGTTTGGAAATTGACCGCGGGCTCAGTGTGAAGGCTCAGGCTCAGGCCTGCTGCACTATTTTTAGGCTCGAGAGCGGCAGGTCAGTGGAGTATCTATCTTAGGATACTGTAGCAATTTAATCAAGCCATGAAGTGTCAGTGCGGTCACTTTAGTCTGGTATGTTTAGGTGTGCCAAGGTTCAGTCTCGATCGCTTCTGCCTGCTCAGTCTGTAAAAGACAGACTGTACTAAAGACTGTAATCTCTCTCTCTCTGCCTCTAGGTGAGTGTTTCTGATCGTCTGCTCTCACTGGGTTTTAACTATTTATTAGCGTTACGATTTTTTTTACAGTGTTCTAGTAGATTGTAAATAACGCCTCAGAGTTCATGTGCTGTTTTGTTTAACACACACATCAGGCTTTTAAAGTGAAAAACATAGAGCGATGATTCAGTCCTCTGTTCTCGCCATTGAAGTGCTACTTTAACTGCAGAAAAAAAACTTGCAAAGCTTTCCTGTTTCCTCTGGTGGAAAGAGTGATCTGTCTGTTAGTGAGCTGTTAATGATCATGTGTTGTGCCGTTACGGTATTTTTTTTAAATAGTTTTATTTTTAAATAAAAGGTGTCTGGTGCTGTGTGAGAGATTCATATTTAGTTTGAACGTACAGATGAAACAATAAGTTCCAGGATTGAAAGCAAATCTGTTAGTGGAAAGGGTTTTGATATTGCTCTAGTTGTCTAGTTTGAGTCTTGGCTGTATTTATTTTTACTTGTTTTTCATTTAGGAGTACTTCTTTAATCACTGCATTTTGGGTTTTTGCCGATTATATAGGTAGTTGTCCTGCATCGATGATGCATTTTGGGTCAGCAACATGTTGTTGTTGTTATTATAATTGATATACCTTCTTCAGAGATAATTTATAAATATGCGAACGTTAGGTGTGGAAGTCTGGGAAAACCTGTTGGATGTTGGCTAAATCTTGCCAAACAGCTGAAAATGTGACATCTGACCTGATGGAAAAAACTTAAGCGAGTTTACAGTGACAGTTTTATAAATTTTTCACTAAAAGAAAAAGATTTGTGGGTCTGTAAGTACATCCTTTGGGAAGGTTATCTCTGTGGCGCTCGTGTAGTGACCTTTTTATCTCGGGTCGCATCATCATACAGTAAGTACTGTGAAAAAGGCCCTGATTTCCTCATATTTTGCTTCCAAAGAGACAAACGTTCGTGTGTTTTGAATGTAGTCTTGATGAATACTTCTCCAGGCTTCCCGAATGATTTTTTTTTTTTTTTGGTCTCATTTTTTTCAGTCCAGTCCCTGTACCTGAGCCGATTCAGAGGAACGTTTTTGGTTTTTGTTTGTTAAGCCACACAGTGACCTATGAACATGACATGATAAATGATCAAGCTGGGGATTAGTATTAGCATTAGCATTAGCTGGTGATGCTGAACACAGAGTGATTGGAACAGATGAAAGGGGAAATGAGGTTGCTGCCGACCAATTTATTAGATTTTTTAATATATAGAATCATTAGACATTTTATAGTCTGTTGAACTACAAAAACAAAAAAAATTATTTAATTTAATTTACGTCCTTTAATTTCATTTGATACGATAGAAGGAAGGAAAAATGTAGCTCAATACTTTTGCACAGTTCTAGGGTTATATTATGTACTTTATGCATTTGCTGTATTTTAAATGTTAAATCACAGTTTGAACAAAATTTAAATTTGGTAGATTTTTTTTTTCCAGTCCAGTTTTATAACAGGCCCAGTGTTATCTTTTACGCTAAATGGTAAGATACACCAGGGACCTTTCACCTGTCAGACACCGCAGATAGCACAGTGACAGGTGAACAGCTATGTAGGGAGACAAACGGGTCAGAAACTGACCTGTTTAATAACAGAATGTAAACTACGCTTATTTATTATATTTCAGATTTACTAGTTTTCAGGTATGATTTAACATATTAAATCATACCTGAAGACATAGCCATGAATATCACCATGTCAGAGCGCTGTGCTCAGGAGAGTGCAGTTCTACAGGCTGATTAAAAAAAGCAACAACAAACTGTAATGTAAGATGACTGAGGTTTCTCAACATCCTCCAACATTATCTGCTCTCTCATGTGTTCAGTAAAATCCCTGAGATTAAATTTAGCCAGCGATTTGTCAGAAACCGCGGATATTTTAATTCCGATCATGTGATTCAAGAGCTCACGCTTAAGCCATATTTCACCAAAACGATGTGGAAATGTTTTTATTTTCTTTTTAATCGTGATCACGCCATTTTCTTGTAAACGTCACGTTGCATAAGGAGCCACTTTAATAAACACGCTGGAGAAATCCTTTAAACACTATGATTTCTTCACACACTGAACGTCACGTGACTTTGTTCAACTTGTTGATTAGCTACATGTCGCGCGCCGTCTGCCGCAGTCAGCAGCAAAAAAAAAAAAAAAAAAGTAAAATTTTTTCCTTTTTTTATGTTTTTAAGCATAAGTTAGTAGATTTACTCATGATTGAGACATCTCTACTATTTAGGAATGTATCTAGAGTTCATCATGTGAAAGGTTTTCCCAGACCGTCACACGTTCCTGGTTTTAGTGAGAGCTGTTTGAGTTTTATTATTATTTTTCTCTCGTAGAAATGTTCTGGATTTGATCATCTGGTAGTTATGTTTATGTACGAGTGTAGTGTGAGCACAGTTTCCCTGTTGAGGTGTCACACTAGCATAATAAATTGCAGCGTTGGAGACGTCGCTCCCAAAAAAAGGTTGTGCTCTCACTTCACTTTACATAGATAAGCACAGCAAGGACTCTTTATTTAGCTGTGTGTGTGTGGTAGAAGCCTGTGAGGCTTGAAACCCATAATTAACTATAGTTTTGCTTTGGGCATTATAGCAGATGTTTTTCGAGGAATTCACATGATGCAATAGATAGAAATGTCTGTAATCCAGTTTGTGTGGAATTCATTGAAAGCTGTCCCACTGGTGTATCATGTACTTCTGGATGCTGTTTTTGTAATTGGTGAGCCTGTGTAGTTTAGGAACTGTACATCGTTCCAGTTGTAGAGATGTATATGTTGGAAGATAAAATTTGGTTTGGTTTGATTTGGTTGTTCCAGCAAACAGGGCTCCAGCCTCACATTTTGCCCAAAGTTTGAAATCTTACATTATTTTTTCAGTGTTACAGATCTTAGTGTGTTCAAAGAATGCGTCTGCTTTTTAATAATGCTTCTGTATTAGCGGTTGATGCTATTATACAGTAGTAGTAGTATAGTAGTACACCCCTTCACTTCACACCCCCCCAAAGGGTACTACTTTCAAGTAACAGCACGCTAGTATGTTGTTATGCTTGTACCACAGTAATTTGATAACGATTACTTTATTAATGCTTGTACCACAATAATTGGTTAACAATTGCTTTATTAAATCCATTCATCATGGACTTGTGGACAAATCCACGAGACAAGTTCATGTTTCAGACAGAACGCTTTCTCATCAGATCGTGAATATTTGAAATTTTGCCGAATCAAGAAATTAAGCCAGGACCAGAGGTAGTCAGTCACAGAGGCCAAATGAGATCTGTGTCAAAAGGGAGAGCTGACATCGTGGAACAGGGAGAGAGGGATATTTTGAGAAGTGTAAAGTGTGCGATCCGCTCGCGGAAGATCTAAACATGTACATGTAGTAACAGTAAGCAGATAATCCATACAGGAAAAACACTAAATTCTACCAGTCAGGAAATGACAGGGAATTGAAGGCATAGTGAAATCCCGGAGCTTCTAACTCTAACGGGAGCAGAGTGTGAAATTAACTGTAGACTGTAAACGATGTTGATGCTTTAAAAACAGTATTAGTCAGGGTGTTTTTGGTGCATACTGTTATACTTATGCTAGATCCTGTCTCCTGTCTGTTCTGAGTCCGGAAAGCCGCCATGCTTCTAATAGAAGCACTCTGAGACAGCTTCATTCTGTGTTCGTAGGTTCAGGGGGAATTACCAAAAGGCGAACGAAGGTGGCAGGTTGAGGGGTCATTTATAGCATGACCGTTCTGTAAAAGTGTCTTTTGGCACAAACATACTCTTATTCACTGCGAAATAATTGTTCTGTCATTTTCTGCTGGGATTTCCTTGAGTCTTTCAGGGCCTTTTGGTGTTATCCTTATAATTTCGTAATATTAATATAATCCTCATCCCCTAGCTTCACTCTAATCCTAATAAGAGTTTTTTTATTGTTTTTTTTTTTTTTGCCAAATCTCTGGTGATTTGTTTTAGCCTAACATTCAGTAAATCAGTCCAGGAGCACGATGATAGGAAATAATTGTCCTGTACAGCTGTCCCGTTGATGAATAATCCTAATTAAGGAAAATTTCACAGTCCAATGCAGTGGAAAACGGCTCTGAGACAAAATGGTGTGTGGGATTCCGGTCATGATTTGAAGATGCAGAGACAACACTGTGAAATTTGAGATGTGTGAGATGAATTTCCTTAGGAACGATTATGCAGTTATTATATGTTAGTGCGGGGAAAGGGTACAGAGATTTAGTCAAGTGGATTAGTGTGCTTTACACTGTACGTTCGTGTCAAAGGCGTATAAGACTCACTTTGTCGGAGTTGAGAACAAATCTGACTTACGAACGTGCTCCAGGAACGCAACTCGTTCATAAGTCAGGGATTACCTGTATTTACAAAATCGTGATGCATATCATATTGGCACCTAGGTATCTTGATACGTATTGTATCGGATGTTCCCTGGTAATTCCCATCCCTAAGTCTCCAGTGCTGGCTGAATTTGCAAAGTACTCAAAATCTGTTACAAATGCTGTAAGTTTGTTAAATCTGATTGGTCAGTAAGTGTTTATTAAAATTCTTTTACAGTAGCGCTGCTGGCTAACAAGGCAAATCCCCAACATAGTGTATATTATTGTTCTCTGTTTAAGATGCTATTTTTCTATAGCGACAGCTTATTCATGGGGGTAAAAGGATTGTTGTGGAAAATAGAATGTAATCATTAACACGTGGACATTGTTTGTCAGGTGTTCATTTAACAAGAAATGTATTTTTATCATGGGTACATCTGTAGTTTTAGGGTTAACATTTCTAGTAGTTGTTTACCAGTTGCTGTGGTACAAGAGGTACAAGATAAAACACTTGAATCAAAACATTTTAGTAACAGTATTACATCAGCATTTTGTTGATCAGTTTTCTGTAACAGCATAGTCTGTAATGTGTTATTTCCTTACCTAATGTTTTGTCTCCACTATGTTTTGCTTTCTAAATCTCACTATATCGCATGATTAAGTATCTCTTCTTTCCTCCAGTGCTGCGGCAAGACATTCTTACTTGCAGGCTCGGTCCAAGGTCCAGAATCTATCGTGCTCAGAATCGTATCTCTTGGCCGTCACATAATCAGCACCCTCCCTGATTGCCGTTTATCCCGCGCTCCTCCTCACTAGCCGGCCCAGCCCATGAGCGCAACGTCACCACCATGGCTTTCTCATCACGCTTTTCCTTCTGGGAGCAAAAGGAAAGTGGCGTTCCATTCTCAAATCTCAATACACTGCACTGTGTGTGGTCCAAGTTGTGAATTTTCTGCATGAATCATGGCTACAATGAAACTCCAAGGGTGATGTCTTTTAGAGTAGTTCTCATCAGTAGATTTAAGTGTGTGTGTTCAAATGCATGGATTAGCAGGTGCGTGATGTGTGGATTTCGGGGAATGTGTTTTACTGTGTCGAAATGACCGCACAACTGCACTATAACATAGATCATATTCTCTATACCTCAAGTCTACTGCTTCGTCAAAGTAATTCAGCCAGACACGCCGCCGCTTGCTTAGCTGCTTCAGTGAAATGCTTCCGCTTCAGTTCGTATTGTTACACTATAATTTACCATACACTGATTATTTCGGTAAGTCATGCATGAGTGTGTGGTGTGTTTGTTTATACGGTATGTAATCTGCAGCACAACCTGGCTCAGCCATGTTTTAACTTGGTTTAAAGTGCACATCATAATTACTTTTTCCCATGAACCTCTTCAGGTTAAAGAAGAGAACAAGACAGCTCCCAAGAGTTTGAAAGAGAGCGTAAGTGCTGTTAAAACAACAACAACCAAAAATCAAAAAACACATCACTTCTTACTGACAGGAAGCAGGGTTTTTACTGATTTTCTTAATCCATAGGGTTTACTATGATGTTGGCCCCGTCCCCTTTGCAGCTACAGTATAACAACTTGAACTCTTCTTGGAAGGTTTTCCACAAGGATTAGGAGTGTATTTATGGGAATTTTTGGCCATTCTTCCAGAAGCGCATTTGTGAGGACAGACACTGATGTTGGATGAGAAGGCATGTCTCACAATCTCCGCTCTAATTCATTCCAAAGGTGTCCTATCGGGTTGAGGTCGGGACTCTGTGCAGGCCAGTCAAGATCTTTCACACCAAACTCACTCATCCATGACTTTACGGACCTTGCTTTGTGCACTGGTGCACAGTAATGTTGGAACCGGTGTGGGTTTTTTTTGTTTTTTTTGTCATTGGGCTGACGTCAACCCGATACAACACCTTTGGGATGAAATTGAG
This sequence comes from Dolichallabes microphthalmus, assembly GCA_026413445.1. Taxonomy (NCBI): domain Eukaryota; kingdom Metazoa; phylum Chordata; class Actinopteri; order Siluriformes; family Clariidae; genus Dolichallabes; species Dolichallabes microphthalmus. The sequence goes on from JAOTQY010000050.1 coordinate 12,046,263, forward strand.
CTGCGAAAGCGAGCCAGGCCTTCTCGTCCAACATCAGTGTCTGACAAATGCGCTTCTGGAAGAATGCTTAAAAATTACCATAAACACCCTCCTAAACCTCACGGAAAGCCTTCCCAGAAAGAGATGAAGCTGGTGGATCAACATCATATTAAACCGTATGGATTAAGGATCGAATGTTACTCAAGTTCATATGCATGTGAAGGCAGGCGGGCGAATACTTCCGGCAATATAGTGTATGTTCACCAATCTTGCCTTACTGTACCACAACCAGTTCAACAACGAGATACGCCTTTCGTAGGCCTGCAGGTGCTCACACATATTCAGCTACATAGCAGAGCCATGAAGTGCATGAATGAGCTGCACAAGGATTAGATCTGTTCATCACAGATTCCTCAAAGACCTCAGGGAGACTGTCATGTAAACCATATTAAATAGTGCACGTAGTTGCACCAGTTAATTAGTTGTTAAGTGTTATTCCACAGTCATCTCATTCATCATTTATTCAACTGACCTCAATGTAGCTTTTGGCAGCGAATGAGGTTTACCAGACTGCTGTATGATTGCAAGCCAAATTGGTCTAACAATGAAAGGCATGAAAAAAGGACACCCAAGGTTTAGATGTTTCATGCTTTTCTGTAAGCTTGTATGTGTTATCTCAGTACTCTGAACCTAAGGCCCTGGTTCAGTGTAGGGCAGCGTGTTACTTCCAGTCAGTGACCTGCTTCCATTTGATCTACTGTGTCGGTCGTCGATTGTGTCGTTGACCTGCACGTTAAGGCATCTCAGTAATGCTTGAACAAGAACTTGAGCACAATCCTGGTGCTTTAGCTTGATGAGTCTATATCAAGATGTAAGGGTAAAAAAAAAACTTTTTCAGAAGGCATTTTTATCAGCATTATTATTATTTTTATTTTCCTGAACTCCTCATTATTAACATGTGTCCTTTAACACTTCCATTCCCCACCTGCCTTCTGGCTGAGTAGTCAGATAGCAATAGCAGTTTCAGTGGTCGATCCCAGTCAGTACCAAGTCTGGAGCCTGCTACTGTCCTGCTGGGTACCAAGAGCCCCCAGCCTGCTCGGACACCCCTTGGATGTCACCAGTCCCGGCCACAGCTCCGGGACCGATTCAAAAGCCCTTCACCCACAAGGAACAGGTTTTCCTTTATCAAGAGTCCAGAATCATTCAAGATCCAGGAGCGTTTCAAAAGCCCCGAGCCCTGTCCAGAGCCTTTTACAAATGGAGATAGCAAGACTAACGGTTCTTTAGATGGCAACGCCACAGGGAGTGCCCATCAGCCAGAGACGACAGAGGACCCAAATGGTGCAACTCCTAGGAAGGTTGTGAAGGTGATAAAGAGCGTGGTAACGAGTGTAGAACCTCCTCCTGCTGAGCCTCCGAAATCGGCTTCTGAGCCATCCAAACCCTCAACAATGGCTACGAAACCCCAACCTACCCCAGAGACACTCAAACCTATGCCAGCATCTGTGCCCAAGGTCACAAAGAGGCCCATGTTCTCTTTTAAACATGACTCAGTAAAGAAGGAGGAAAAAGATGACATCTCCACAGGACTAGCCAGTCTGATGAGCCGAGGCAGGACCAGGGATCCACGACCTCGTCCCTGTAAAGAGACGTCTGCAGAAAAACAAAAGCAAAAGGAGGAGGAGAAAACTGAGGACAATAAAAGCTCAGTAGTAACAGAGAACAGTGCACAGACACCAGAAGTCAGTCAGAGTATGCATTCAAAGCCAGAGGAAAAGACCTTAGCATCTTCTCCCTTGGCATTTTCTCCCCCTACCTCTCCTGCTACTTCCTCTCCAGTGAAGTCCCCCGTTTCCCCACAAACTGGATTCATCCCTGCTTCCAAAAGGGTACCTGTTCCAAAGACTTCCCCCATGGTTCCTTTTGCTGGTTTTATTCCCAAAGCTACTGAAGTCCTTAAAACCCCTACAGTTTCTGCATCACCAGCATCCATTCCAGATCCTAAACCTACATTCATTGTAGCCAAGCCAGCGCCTGTAACTCCCAAAGTACCTCCAGGTGTTTCTCTCATCAAATCCCCCATTAACTCGTGTCCTGAACCTTTATGTGCTTCCCCTGGTTTCACCCCAACCTTCAATCAAGTGATTACAAAGAGCCTAAAGGTACCACTTGCATTTCTGCTGCATGACTTTATCTGCGTGTGAGAATTCAGGGAACCAAACTAACAAGTTTTAAAGATCTAACTTTTGACTTTAACACGTGACATGTTTGAGTGGTTCTCTAACATGACTTGCTGTCCAATTTTGTTGTTGGGCAAAATATGGGAAGATGGCTGTTTGCTAGAGGACATTTGCCATGGACATTACATGATTTCAGGATGTCTGTGTGGCTTTTAAAAAGATTTGTTTGTAGGATTTCTTGTTGTAGCTAGCAGAAGGGGTAGAATATGAATAGATGAAGTAAACAAGTCAAGTTTATATAATTGAATCAAGGTCAAGTGAAGCAATTAAAGTAGGAAATAATTCGCTGCAGAAAAAAACATGGAGTTAGAAGGTGTGTCCAAAAACACTTTTGACTGGTACTACAACGAGATGCGCCTTTCATAGGCCTGCAGGCTCTTTAGATACTTTAGATTTGCTACCTGCAATCAAATTTAAAACTACTGTAGAAGGCGGGACTTAGGCCTGATGAGCTTTTAATTGAGTTTAATTGAGCTTTTGTTGAATTGAATTGATGGTTCAACTTTTGATTGAGAATCGATTCACGCTTAAATTATTTAGGCCAACATACAAACATGAAAGTGTTTGAAATTTTGATAAATTTCTTGAAAATATAGCACAGAATTGAATATTTCCACAAAGCATTTGCAAAATACTCTTGTTTTCCAAGATTATTAATTCTTATTTTTTTATAAATTTTTAGGCAATGCTTTTTAGTTTTAATACTGATAAATCTGTTAGTTCTTTTGAATGAAATAAAAACAATTAAAATTTAATTGGCTTAAATTCAAATCGACAGGTAACCTTTACACAGCTTTATTTATTATGAAGTACCTTTCTCTGAAATTGTGTGAAAAAAGACAGACTTGTTAACGAATAAATGTTAACGCTGCTTTCACACTTTGTACATGAAGTAGAGAGAGAAATCTTCCCGGTTTACACAGTTGACGACGTGGGTGTAGTCTGTATGAAACCTTTTTTCGGGGTTTTATACCGAATTATTTTGTCTGGAGTGGCGCACTGCATGTTCTGTTACATGCTTGTTTTATGACGCACTCATTTTCTGTAGCATGAATGCGGTTAGAATATAAAAGTAAAAAAAAAAAAAAAAAAAAAAAACACTGACCATATGCACGTACTGTGTATGTGAGAGTTTATATAGATATATATGTATATGTACTTTGTGTGTTTTATATGCACAATGTTCAAAGGTGAAGACAGTATCACGTCTGTCCTCAACCCAAACTGGGAACTCCTGTCGTGGGAACGTATCTAAAGACTCTCATCAACCTATGACCCCAAAGGTGTGTGTGTGTGTAAGCAAGCTCAACTTCAACAGTTCAATGTGCACTTGATGACCATTTCAGACGCATTTTAACACATCTAACACGTGTCCGCCACCGCTGCGGTCGACTCCCTTGCACTAATCCTACACCGAGAGGTCTAACGAATCATGTGGTCACACACTGTAGCCAAACATCTATCACAGCTATACTTCCTTTCGGTGGTTAACTTGTAGGAGAGCCCTCCACCGAGTCCTACCAGTGCAGCTCAAAGACGACTGGAGCAGATCTTCTTTGCGTCTGTAAATATTGTTGTCCGCTATTTTATTGTTCTTCAGTGTTTCTCATTTCCCTCCATGTTCAGACTAATTCTGATCCAGATCTTCTCCCAATAAAGATTTTCTAGTGTTTATCCTCCTAAAACTTAACTAAATTAATTCATCCTTAGTTTTTTCACTCTTACACTAAGGTTGGGTGATTTATCAAAAACATTGTATCATGATAATACCTGGCAAGTCTATGATGCGTGAGGGGTTTTACAATATTTACAAAAAAAAAAAAAATCCCTTAAAGAAATTAAATTAAAAGTATGTTGAGCAGAAAATGGATGTATTATTTATTATTCATTGTAAATTCATTTTAATAAACTTATAAGTTTTTAACATATTTTTAAATATTGTCACACAATTTATTATGATATCCATATTCTATATTTATTTTTCCAGAAGAAACACTTAAATGATTTTTTCAAATAAAAATAAAATATTTTTTCTACAATTTTAAATATTCTGAATGATATTTGTAAC
>JAOTQY010000050.1:12072603-12084962 GCA_026413445.1 Dolichallabes microphthalmus
TTCTCAATGGGTGGTCAATAATGAATTTGAGGCCATCATTCGCCTGAAAAAAAAAAACAGCCCTTTTAGGTAGATAGCAGTAACTTTAGATGTGGTCAAATCACCAATATGGTACATTCTTAAAATGAAGCAATGCTCTGGTGAGCTCAGCCCCATTGAAAGGCTTGGAAGGTTAGTGTTAAGAAATTAAAGATGAAGGTAGGAATCATTCCTTGGTGAAGAAGAAAGCCTTCAACACATCTTGCCAAGTCAAAACCACTCTGGAGGAGAACCTGTAGGTATCAAAGAGTACAATCAACCGTTATGAATGTAAATATAGGTGCTAATGCTAATGCACAGAGCTGCCAGATTGTACTTACCTTGAGACCTCTAAAAAGCCTGCTTACTGTAGTTAATGAGCAGGACTTGGTATGGAATTTGAAAGATGAGAAGAAGAGTAAATGCTTATGATCTTAATCATACTGCATCATCTATCAAATGGGAACAATTCTAAAGAATCTTGCTCATTAATAAGTAGTATCAGGATGAATTCTGAAATGTATAGAGTACTTTCTGCTCAGGTTCATTCAAGCGCTTTATTGTACAGATAAGTCATGATCTAAAGAAAGAACTGGAATGTTTTTATAAATGGCTGAATCAATCACTGACCTCAAGCCAACTGAGCCTGATATTCGCTTATTGAAGACAGAACCGAAGGCTGAAAAAATTGACAACCAGGCAGCTGCAGTGAAAGCCTGGTAAAGCATCTCAAGGGAGGAAAACTCAGCATTCAGTTTTGTCCATAAGTTCCAGACTTTGGCTAAAACAAACAAAATTAAGATCTGTTCCAGGTCAAGATCAGGTGACCAGAGCCATTTAGTCAAAATTTAAATTCTCGATAAGAGTTCATGCTGCTTCAAGAATTTGATTTTGTAATGAAATGAGCTGAAGTTTTTTTTTGTAAGGATAAATTGATGATGTAAGCATGTGTTGAAAAACATCTGTGGTTTGCTAAATATCATTTATATAAATTATGCAGCAAAATCAGCAAAGCGTGTCATTGTAAAACTGCTGGTTTCCAAAGCTGGTATTACAATCAGCAGAAATCTGTGTGAGTTTTGAACATGAAATATAACTTTGTCCTTGTTGATCTGGCACTGGGAACTCTCTTATAAAGCTCATAAACCTCACACAATCAACACTCTCTCTCTCTCTCTTCCTCTCTCTCTTCAAGGTTACCCCGATCACATGGTGTTCTCAGAGTTCCGCCGACGCTTTGACGTCCTAGCGCCACACCTGACGAAAAAGCACGGACGCAACTATATTGTGACAGATGAGAAAAGAGTGAGTCACTTTGTGTGTGTGTGTGTGTGTGTGTGTGTGTGTGTGTGTGTGTGTGTGTGTGTGTGTGTGTGTGTGTGTTGTCCTCCTTACTGCTTTTCCTCCATTAGCTTACCTGCTGTGTAATTGATTATGACAACGCTGGGGGCCCTGAGCTGAGTAATGGCCAGCTCTGCTCATCGTTTTTTTTCTTTCTTTTCTTCCTGTCTCTGCGGTCTCAGCACCCGAACAATAAAACAACGTTAATCAAAGACCTCAGTGAGACGTTTATAAGAATCATCCTGTCTGTTCTCCCAGCCAGCCTCACCATAGGGAAATAAAAACACTTGAGGCCAAGATTAAGATGGTTGCTACAGTATATGTTATAAAGAACACTGTGAGCTTGAAAACTAAAATACAGGACATTGCTGCATTCTACCATATATTCAGTAGAGGCTTAATTGGAGTTTAGATACACGTTCCCTTTTTTTCATTAAATTGTTCACACAAGGTTTGATTTTCAACAGTGTTTAAACAGAGCTTAGAGATGTAATCTCTAATACTCCAGCATTTTTCAAACAAATTTAAACAAGTGCCCTGAAATGGATTGGCACCCTGTCCAGGGTGTACCCTGCCTCATGTCCTAAGCCTCCTGGGATAGACTCCAGGTCCCCCGTGACCCTGAATACAGGATAAAGTGGTATAGACGATGAGTGAGTGAGTTACCTACGCTGAGAAAGTAACAGTAAACCTGGGTTCAAAAAGTCTATTTTTTCTTTTTTCTTTTTTTTTTGAAGATTATGCAGTTATAGAAGACTTTTTGAGCATTTTTTAAAAGTTTATAAGTTATGGTTTAAGTCTGTGTAATTCATCCTTTGAGATATAGGAGTATTTTGTCTGAGCAGATAAAACTTAAGCTTTTACTAAGGATTAACTTTCACAGCCATAATTTGCTGGAATTAATTTGAATGCTCTTCCCTGGCTTGTTGGGGTTAAGGGATAAAAATGCATTAACTTGTTAAAGAAAGAGTAAAATATGGTTTATTTAAACTTTCTTGTCTTTTTCCTAATAGAATATATAGAATAATTGAGTTATGATGTGAGTTTAAAGCTCATGACAGAGGGATAGATTGAATTGAATTGAACATGGAGATTAAGTTCAAGTTCAGTTTATTTGTATAGCACATTTACAACAGCCTTCAGGCTGACCAAAGTGCTTCACAGAAAAGCATACTTTAAAAAAATGGCTGAGATGTCCCACAAGAGACACCGGATTTAGGATTGTGTGTCTGAGAAATAAATATAAAATAACCCTGTGCAAAAGTTGTAGCCTTGTTTTTTTTTTTCTTTTTTAAATGTAGTTTGCTTGCTAGTTTGAGTGACTTGTGCTGTTGTTCTGAATAAGACTTGCTCAGTAAAGGTTTGTGAAGCAGTTTTAATCAGTGGATGAAAATAAACACAGGGCTCGTGTCAACACAACGCAGAACCATGACCATGACACCGTGTATTGACTTTCTGTACATGTTTGTGTTCCAGGCTGTGGAGGAGCTGCTGGAGTTTCTGGAGCTGGAGAAAAGCAGCTATCACATGGGCTTGAGCAGGGCAAGTAGCCTTTTTTTTTTTTTTTTCTTTTTTTTTTTTCCCCCTCCCCACTCTGATCACAATCGTTGTTTAATTTCATATTTTTAAGTCTCTTATCCAGTGATGGCCATAACCTTCAGGTGAGCCACTCTCATGTGTATTCATCAATCCCCTATTATGGATCAGTGCATGCATAGAGTGAGCATGTAGCATACAAAATCAGGGCAGGGATCAGTTTCTGAACAGATGGTACGATTTCCATTTAGATTACCGAATCATTTGGTTTCCCCCTCTACGACACACAGACTTACTGTCTCTAATCCATGCTGCCTCCCCACTCACAGCTGGAGAAAACAGTGCAGCAGCCAATAGGGAGATGGGCCAAAAGGTTGCGTTTGTTTGCCCATTCATCGAAGCCACACGGGCAATTCTTGTCACCACATTTTGCCGGAGCCTCGGAGTGTGAAAAACAATTAAGAGAAATTTACTTCTCACAATGAGCAGTCATGACTTTGATTAGGGCCTGGAAGGTTCTGCTGCATTCAGTTATCCTTTGTGGTTCAGGCAATTAAAGCTGAATTTGTGTCCTTTCCTATGTGGGTCTCCTGAAAGATACCGCCCGTATTTGCCAGTGAGCCACAACAAACTCCACAGTCAGCTCAGTGAGCTCAAAGAAATAAAGCCAACATAGCAGTCTCAGTAAAGTAAAGGTGTGGCGAAATGGGAATCTCTAAAATAATATGAAGTACAAGATTTTAAATATACAGTACACACGTACCAAAAGGATATCATTGTAACCTGTAAATATTTTCGGGTGTGTGTAAAAGTACTGTAGTAACCACAGTGGCTAAGAGGGAGGGAGAATTAAAGAGAAAGTGAGGGGTAAAAAAACAACAACAGGAACTTAAAAAGTGTATTTTCATTAGGACAGATTTTAGTATAAATTTATTTATTATTTGTGGACCAGAAAGCCAGTGTGAGAGCTTGCCATGTCGAACTGATTATCAATGCGTGCAAGCTCACATTAAGTGTTGAAAAAACAATGTGTGAAATTTTCTTTTTTTTTTTTTTTTTTCTGCCCAGTCGGATACAAACGCTACTTTAATGTTAATATTATATTTGTTCTTCAAGGCAATAGAACAAAACTGTTGCAGATTGATGAAATGTACATCACTGCCAGTTTGACGGTTCATAAGAACAATAAAGTGATGTACTTATTATCTCTAATTTAAGAAACAAACAAACAAAAAAAAAAAAGGTTCATGCACAGTAGAAATTAGGTTTTGTGCAATGAAGGATGATGCCCTTTCACAAATGATCCCAGAATCCTTCATGGGTGCAGACTTGAGCAGATGTGCCAAGTCTGGAGAACAGCTTGAGGGTATCAATTAATTGAGATGAGAATTGATTGATAAACAGTGTGCACCAGATCATCCTGCACAGTGTTTGCAGATAGAGGTAAAGGGATGGAACACACTGCGTTGGTGTCGACATTGTGTTTACGGCTGAGAATAACATTCATTGGGATTTCAACTTCCACCATTATGAGTTAAAATGCTCTCTTTCGAGTTTTTCTTTAAATGTTATGATGAGATGAGCTTTATGACCCATCTGACAAAGCCGTTCTGCTCAGATAACCATGCCGACCTTCAGTTGTCTGTGATGGAGCAGCCATACAAATTAGAGGATGAAGGATTCAGGGCTGCTTGCTGACCCAAAGGGCACCTCTTTTGCTGTTGCTTACTGGTTTCATGAGCATTCTTCATCACACTCCGTTCCAGCTAACTAGAGCGTCCTAAATATGTGCTGTGATGATGGGATTTTAAAAATAGTTGCATAAAGAGGGAGTGTCCTAGTAAATGAATTATGGAATAGATCATATGCCTTTTGTTCCTTAACCCTTTACCCATCTGCTGTATCCTAATAATAAATGAAACATGTAGCACCCGGTTTTGATCTATAGTGGAAAATTGCGCTGTGGTTCAACTGCTGATAAAAGCTCAATCAAGAGACATTTGCTTCCATCATTACTGCTCTGTGCTCTCACTGCACTGTCTGGTAAAATCTTTGTACAGCCAGTGCAATAAACACCGCCGTGACTCAAATTCTGCCTTTAATGCAGTTAATTTTCTAAAGTAAAGTTAAAGTAATTTTTAGACAACGATGTAGAAAACAATTACTTATTAAATTACTCATGTTTATTTACCTGACCCCCATCACAGAGTGGACACTTCTAAAGGAAACGATGTATAGATAGAGCTTGATATGCGAACCTCAAGGTCTTTTCTTTTCTGGGTATTATAACCTAGAAAACTCCTCTATTCGTCCGGTATTTGTATTGTATCTGTTGATTTGCAGATTACGCTGAAGTACAGGTAGTCCCCGACTTACGAACACGCTCTGTTCCACGAGCCTGCTCATAAGTCTGATTTGTTCTTAAGTCCAGACAAAGTAAGACAAAGTGAGTCTTATACGCTTTTGACATGAATATACAATGTAAAGCATACCAATGCGCTTGACTAAATCTCTGTCCCCTTTCCCCACACTGACATCATATGGCCAAAAACATGTCAAATATAACAGTGTTGTCTCTGCGCCTTTACATCACAGGGAAATTACTGAACGCCATTTTATCTCAGAGCTGTTTTCCACTGTATTGGATTATGAAATCCGAAATTCTGAAAACCATGCTGAAAATATTGTATATAATTGTAAATATTGGTATCTTTTGCACTGCAATGTGTAATCTTTGGTACAATACTCATGAACTACTTCTGTGATTGAACCGAAGTTAGAACCGCGGTCCGTTCGTATCTGCGGAAAGCTTGGTGTAGTGCTGGGATGCGAAGCCATGACGGACTAATCCATAGTCCAACATGCTAAGCGATACACTGTGTAATGTAGGTGAGGGAGCGGTGTTTGTTTAACTTGCTGTGGATCTCACAGATGTTTTCTGCACACAGGTATTCTTCAGGGCAGGTGTTCTGGCTAAGCTGGAGGAACAGAGGGATCTGCAGACCAGACGCAACATCACTCTCTTCCAGGCCACATGTAGGGGCTACCTCACCCGCCAAGCCTTCAAAAAGAGAAAAGTGAGTGCTGATGGATCTTTGTAGTCATTTTATATCAGTCAACCATTAAACACTGTATTATAATAGAAAAAAAAAAGATCAAAAAGAGACACAGAATGACTGCAGTATGTTTTTGTTCGATGAGTTGCTTTTGAAGTGAGAGCCCTCCATGAGAGTTCACGTCCAACTGCTGAAGGATTCGCCCATCAGGTCGGTATCAGGATTTCATCAGAGCGACCCATAATAAATTCCCGCTGGCGGTGCCCTCAGCTGGCAGATAACATTCAATCTGACTGTCTTCAGGGAAAACGCCGCTGCTCACTCAACCCTCCATCATGGCTAGATCGATCCCAGCTCACACATGTCCCCTTTCACGTCCCCCCATCCTCACCCCCTGGTACCCTTTGTACCTTTTGCCTCTGTTCACTCTTTCTGATTTGGTCGAAGATCAATCTGAATGGATTTCTACATATGAAGTCGTGCGAACAAATGAGAAATAGTAGTAACGGAAATGGTGTTGAGCGACATACTTCAAATAAAGACTTTTTAATGAGAATGGAGTTATTTATTTATTTATTTTTTTACATTACCTCCATCAGTCTGCATATTAACACCGTGAAATAAAGAAGCACACATTTAAACATCAACAGCGTATGAAATTAATTTTTTATATTGCAAAGATTAATCAGGGGCATTTAATTCATCTGTTTGTTTGTTTTTGTTTGTTCATTCATTCAATCCTGGTTGTTATACCAATTTGTTTGCTGGGTAAATAGAAATCAAAAACATTTTATCTTGAGTACACAATGAGTAACAGGTTCGGGGATGGTTCAGGCTTGTGCAGCACTGTCGTGTGTCATTCAGCCAGAATCTTATCTCTGTTGAACGTTTTTTTTTTTGTGTGTGTGTGTACTGTATGTATGTCTGTAAAAGGTTTACACATCATAGCTTTTTTCAATCCACTTTTGTTTAAAAAGACTCCTGTTTCTGGTTTAAATCCATCCTGGCTTGTGACATGCATTGGAACCAGAAGTTTGCTGAAATTGGGTTTTGTAGCTGATTTAAAAGACTTCTGACTCGCAGATTTCATCCACAAGTTTTTTTTTTTCTTTTTCCCAGAAAAGGAAGTGTGTGAAAAGCCTGGCGGTGGTGTGAGGTTTATTTGCAGGCTTCAGCTAATTAAACAGTGTGTGTGTGTGTGTGTGTGTGTGTGTGTTTAGATGTAGGCAGGATGAGGAACACTGCACAAGTGCTGGAATAGTTAGTTTTTCATTAACTCTGTAGGAGACTGGTAAATTGAAGAAGTCTTACTTCATCGTAAAAAAAAAAAAAAAAAACGAAAAAACAGGAAACGGCTATAAAGTCCATTAAATTTTCTTGTGTTGTTTTCTGTTGGAGAGCTCCTTAAGCTGGTGTTTAGTTTTGAAATAGAGATGTTTAAAAAAAAAAAAAAAAGTACATGGTTTCCTTCTCTTTTAGTGGTGGGGGAATAACTGCAATAAATAGTTTTATATCATTGCATTGAACTTTAAGCTGGAAGTCATGTGACTTGCAACATGTTGATTTAAAAAAATACATCAAAATGGGATTGGGAAAAAAGTTCTAACAGGTTAGGAAGGAAAGAAATCGTACCATACATGTAGTGTCCGTCCTTACAAAAATGTGACCGAGACATCTAGTGATGTATCACAAGTGTATATGCAAAGGCAAAAGCTACCTGCTGCTTCACATTATAGTTCAGATGAGCTCATGCTCGCATGTGCAGCGGCTGCTCGAGAGCGAACAGATACAATTCTGTTGCGTGTTAAGACTCCTGCTGTGTGACAGATTACCCGAAGGCCATTACCAGCTCTCACAAGCACGGGTTGAATTTTGCCACTCTAATTGGATTTCCATATAATCTGCTCTTATTGAAGATACGCATGTTTCAGCAGCCAGGAAACCTTATAGCAGTTTAAATTAGCTGCCGAGCCGTATTGATGTGCGATTTAATTACCCACAAGGGCTTCGGATCCGTTTCACAGTCCAGCGTCGAGGTTTTTTTTTTCTTTTTCTTTTTTCTTCTTTTCTATAGTGTGGAGGGAGGTCAGGTCCCGAGCCCAGAGATTTGGACCTTCCTGCACTCGGCTGTTATCTTCCTGTTCCTGCTGTACTGGAGCTTGACCTCGTTCCAAGCCAAAGCTCTATATAACGACATCAAAACATAGAAAAGAGCAACTGCGTTAAAATACTTTACCATGGTTTTTAACTATCAAGAGGCTCTTTGTCAGACATTTAGCAGCAGTGCTTAAAATAGTTGACTTTTCTCGTAAGGAATCAATTCAGACAAACGATGTTGGTTATTTAAGGCAATGTACTTCATGTTCAATGCACAAGGGTGCGTCTAATCAAGATCTCATGAGTTGTTGTCTTCTTGTATAATGTTATGCTCATAATAATGGTTATATTGTTAATGTTTTTTTAATGTCCTGGCGTATACAGGACATGTTTTACAAGGTCTGATTTGTGTTGCACAGCTGCTCCTTTTCACCATATGATGTAATTATCTTGAATCAGGTAGTATTTTTTAATATTAACAAATAGGAACAGCATCTTAACGCCGTGTCTTGTTCATGGTGATACTCTAGTCTAATCATATATCATTTGGACGGTCAGTTTTTTAATAAATTTTTTATATATATATTTTTATGTGACAGTTCTGCTCCAACGCCACGTGCTATTGTCTTGCAGATCCAAGACCTGGCCATACGCTGCATCCAGAAGAATATTAAGAAGAACCATGGCGTGAAGGACTGGCCCTGGTGGAAGGTCTTCACCACAGTGCGGCCTCTCATCCAAGTGCAGCTCAGCGAGGAGCAGATCCGCGGCAAAGATGTATGTCCCCTCCCGCCTCTCCTAATGCTCTCTCTCTTTCTCTCTCTCTCTCTGTGTCTGTCTTTGGATCGCATCATCTCGTCCAATTTTCCCCCATCAGTGCCACTCTCAGTGGGCAGTACGCGCTAAACACTTATGTTCTAGGTACTGCTTGCGAAATTCTGATGACTAGTAGAACTGTCATCTTTTTCAAAGACGAATGAAGTTTATCAGACCTTTCAACAAAGCAAAACTTATGAAAGATGATGTAAGATGGTGAAATCACCTGCCCACGGACTTTTCAGGCTTTTCAGTTACCATTTGGTAGCTATTTTAGCTGTTTTAAACTATTTAAATATCAATGTTTTTATTCTACTATTGTTGTGCACCAGGGCTTTAACAGAAGGCCCTTCTGTTTGCGTATCTGTTTGCGAAACTGCCCCGGATGAGAAATGGGTCAAATGCAGCACGATCAGATGCAAATTTAAGAAATATTATTGTATATACTGTATCTTCATCTCTAGTTCTTTCTCTGTGGATTTGATTTTCCGTTCTCTCCGTTTTGTCGTGTATTTCTTTTTCTCTGCATTGTGTGTCTGTGCCTCCATCTCTCAGGATCCACCTTCGGAACGAGGGCCTCCCCAGACATTTCAAAAGCACTAACTCATCGTGCCGTGTCTAGGTTTTGGCATTTGACAGTGGCAGAGCTGCACATAAAGCCTATGTGCACAGTTCCTCTTAGTTGCTCTTTCCTGTTGTAATCCCTCCTGAATTCCCCTCAGAATTCATTTAGTCTCAGTCAAAGCACTCGACCTCTCTGATTCTCGCCTCTGCAATAAAAAACAAAAAGTTTGGCTCGGTGCAACTATTGGTAGACATATACGTGTGAATACATTACCTGAGTAATATCGGCTTGATTTAACAAAAACGAAACAGTACTGCTGACTCGGTTCAAACCTCTAATCACCCTAACCTTTGACATCTGGGTGAGGAAACACAGTACGTATAGATGATGTACAGTGTCATGTATGTGCTTCCACATGGATCGTCTCTCTGCCGGAGTGTCGTTTCTTTTAAACCGAGTTTCTCTGAAGGTGATTTTCGATTGTGAGATTTCTGTCTGTATGAGTTCCAACTTTTTTTTGTTGTTGTTGTTTTTTTAGGAGGAGATTCAGCAGCTGAAGCTGAAAGTGGAGAAAGTGGAGAAGGAGAGAAATGAGCTGCGACTCAACACCGATCGTTTAGAGAGCAGGGTGACGTTCACACACATTTCCGACCGCTCGAACCGCGTGACTCATGATTTAAATGCACAGGGCAAACATAAAATTTTTTTTAAAGAGCTGTGTTTCTATGAATGATGCTTAATTGAAGAAATTATTTAATCAGTTGATCATGCACCGCAAGGTCAGATAAAAAAATGTAAATAAAAAAAAGGAATGGGATTGTGTGTAGTTTTAAACACAAACACAAGCACACCAGCTGTGACCACCACCCATGACAAAACTCTTAACAGCTTCATGTCACATATCTAAGGCGTGACGTTTTAAGACTGATTCACTACTTGATTTTAGGATCATTCAAGGCAGGGCCACTGAATGACTGTATGCGCACGTGTGTGTGTGTTTTTCAGATGACAGAGCTGTCATCTGAGCTGGCCGATGAAAGGAACACGGGCGAGTCCGCCTCTCAGCTGCTCGAGTCCGAGACCTCCGAGAGACTACGGCTGGAGAAAGACTTGAAAGACCTTCAGGTACCCGCAGGACTACTATGACACACACACACACACACACACACACACACACTTACTTTGGAGGAAAGGTTAAACCGTAGAGCTTGACTCGGGAGTGTTGTAAATGTGCCGAGATAATAAATAGTTATAGTAAGTAATACTACGGTACGTTTACTTCACACTAGGAAGCTGGAAATGACTCCCAGGTGAAGGTGCAATGAATAATATTGCTATTTTTGTTGGTGTGTGTGTGCTTGGTCCAGTTGTCTTTAATGTTGAGCTAACAGGGAAATTACACTGTGTATATACTCTGTGATTCTGATGGCGCTCATCGCCCTGCGGCTGTGACGTCTCTGATGTCGCAAACTTTTAAACATAAGACACGATTTCGCCACCTATCACTTGCTAGGGCTGGACAGATGGTGTGTGCGTGTGTGTGTGTGTGTGTGTGTGTGTGAGATAGAGAGAGAGAGCGAGAGAGGGGATCTGTGCTCATCCCTGCAGTGTATGTACAGTACATATGTGTTTTTATTTGTTTGGCCTGTGAGGTACAGAGCGCTTCTTTTAGAGCAGATGGTATTTACCAGAAGATCTAAGAGCTTGTGTGTGTGTGTGTGTACAACCATCAGGCCAAGTATGACTCTATGAAGAAGCAGATGGAGTCGATGGAGATGGAGGTGATGGAGACTCGGCTCATACACGCCTCCGAGCTTAACGGAGAGATGGATGATGATGACACAGGCAAGTGACGGTTGCTTCCTGCTGAAAGCACTCAACGTGATACACACAAAACACACCACTGTCATTTCACTGAAGTATACGAACAAATCTTCAACTTTTAGCACTTTTGAACAGAAATGACACGTGCATGAGTGATTGCTCGAGTCTGAACATGTGGACATGTGTTTGTGTATCTATATTTATATACACAACAGCATTGCGTCACTTTCATCCATATTGTTTATTTAACACGGTGACCCTTGAATGATTCTGGCTCATGTCCTCCATTCAGAACCTTTTAAGTCCTTTTTATATCATTGTTCGGTCATGTGAAAATGGATTCAGGCTTTAAGTCTGAAGATGGATTTTGTATCTGTGTACCAATTTCTCTGTTGATTTGGATGTTGTTTGTGGTCGTTATCGCCAGAGGCGAAGTTTTTTTTTTCTTCTCAGCCGAAATAACTGAAGAAAATCATACAGAACACACAGACCCAACAGACTGTCAGAACAGATAGATCCAGCAGCATATTTTAATCAGAGCAGAGTTCTGCGCAGTGGCGGCTGGTGCAAAATGTTTTTTGTTGGGGGTGGTGCAAACATTTAAACTATAATTGTTTAAATAATAATTGCTGTTAAATAGCCATAAGAAGTGCTGGAAAAGCACAGAGTGTAAACTCGGCCGTGATCACTTGACTGCTGCTTAATTAGAAGATCAGGTTGATCTCGTCCAAACTCTTTAATTTTTTTTCTTTCTTCGTCCGCTCGCCTTGCGAAGGGGTATTTTAGCGAAGAAATTACAGAATTTCCTCTCATATTTATCTGGCTTCCACGCAATCACTATTCAGTACATTAACTAACAATCTGCTGACCGTTAATAAGACTCGTTGAGAATGTCCCAATCACATGAGCCCAAATATTTAAAAACAAAATTGAATCGCTAAGAATTAAAGTGGGAGGGTTCGGGGCGCACAGTGCTGTGCCTCAACGATGATTAGAAAAAATCCAATTAGATCTCAGCCTCAAATCACATGCTTCTCAAAAGTTTACGTGCCTACATAGACACTCGTTTGTCTGGTGCCCCGCGTACACGAACACAAATGTAATAC
>JAOTQY010000050.1:12088702-12110738 GCA_026413445.1 Dolichallabes microphthalmus
CGTATATTTGCTCCAAAATTGTTGGACCCGACCTCATGTTTATAGCAGTTCAAGTGTAAACATATTAAAAATTATCATGTCTCATGTAAACCTTTTAACGACTTGGCGGTTATCCACTAACCACAACTCACGGATTTATTGATATGGAGGACATTATGACTATTGGCACAGGCCATTGAGAATCCTGAAGGAGGACACTGAGAATGTTGCGTCCTGCCGGCAGTAAGAGCTGTAAGAGTATCTGGCACTGTGCCTCCTGTTTTCTCACAAAAAAGAAGCACGATTCCTAAATCTAAATCACTTCCAAACTCAGTGTCGCCTTGTGAACCTCCAAAGAAATAAATAAAAATGACGAAATGCACATGGCTGGTAGACATTGCTGATTGATGGGTAAAAAAACTTGAAGTCTGTCATCTGCAGAAAGTAAATGTGGGTTCTAAGCGTGCGAGCTTGAGCTGATGCAGCTTTACTGCTAGTTGAAGAATCTCCTGGCTCTTGAATTAAGAAACATTGATCAAGGCCAAAATGTAGTTAGTAGTAATAATCATCGCTGTAGCACTGTTACTCATGGCTTAAATTATTTTAATTAACAGATATAAGCCCAGTATTACAAAAAACAACTTTAATCCTGAACAACTTTAGGTTTTATATTGATTAATTGATGATGATAATAATAATAATACTAATAATAATTATTTACAACATTTTATTGATATAGGCGTCTGTTTGGTCGCCCAAGGTCGCCTTCCAGATCAAACCAAGGATAAATTAAACAATAAAACATGAGAACATTTGATATCAATAACATAGATAACTTTGAGTAGTAAGTGATTAAAACAAAAGTAAATAGAGCAAGAGACCGTGTCATGATTCAAGAGATTTAAAAACAAAAGACGATTCGAAATGAGATTTAAATGGAGATTTGAGTTCAGTCTTGAATAAACGAGTCTTAAGTTGATTTGGTTGGAGAATGTATTGATGATGAATTCTATATAAATTATATGTTATTGATGTTAAATGCTCGATATTCTTTGATTCATGGTAAAGGACAGAAATTTAAAAAATGTGTGTGTGTGTGTGTAGGTTTGACTCTGAGCAGAGTCAGGCCCAGGAGGAGGTTCAGAAAGAGAGAAGCCAGCGTGAGAAGCTTAGCCGGGAGAAAGACGTTCTGACTGGAGAAGTGTTTAGCCTCCGACAGCAACTGGAGGTCAGCTGAATCGCACTTACTCATCCTCTGCTTTCACATCTTTTAAGAAAAACAGTACATAGTTATTACATCCGATATTATGTTGAGGTTACGCTATGTAACAACATGCTGCATAAGTTGACATGAAAAAAAAATGCAGTTACAGTATGCCTCTGCCACTGGTTTTGTGTTCTTGCTATTCTTACAAAGGTTTTGCTTGGCTTTGCTTAGAACTGATTACAGTTTTGCATTGATTCAATCATGATCAAGGTATATTTTAAGGGTATTGAATGCATGCAATTTACTAACAAGAAGTACTATTTAGAGTTCTACATATAATCATTGATAATTTGGACACCGGTTAATATGGTAACTAGTTAATTGGCTAATTTGATTTTATTAAAGAAACCGGCATAAACCATATGCTCATGGTGTATTTATACTGAAGTTCATAGTTAACTGCATGTCAGACAAGGGATCGTTAAATGTAAGGTAATTACACAGAGCAGCATCGAGGACTGTGAGGTGTTTGTGTATCTGCGTGTGGAATTGAGTGCAGATCACAATGAGAGCTCCAATAATAAACTAAAACCTGGTTATGTTTTCACTCAGGACAAAGATCTGGAGATGTGCGCTCTCAACGTGAAGCTGGAGCAGATGGAGGCCGAGCTGCAGGATCTGAACTCTCAGGAATCGAAGGACGAGGCGTCGCTAGCCAAGGTTAAAAAGCAGCTCCGGGACTTCGAGGCAAAAGTCAAAGATCAAGAGGAGGAGCTCGATGAGCAAGCAGGCACTATTCAAATGTTGGAGCAGGTACAAAAACAAACAGGAAAAAAAAAGGGATTGCAGGCTCCCCGAAGTTAAATAGCTTAATTTACAAGGGACTCGTGTCAAGAACGCACCTCATGTGTAATGTATTCATCCCTTCGATAATGCCAAGTCGTCACGCATAATTACCACATGACATGCACATTCGCACATTCATCCAGACGGCGCACACTCGTCATTTCTTTGCTTGCTTTGTTCATACTGTTGTTTGGCGTAAACACATGCTGTAGGAGTGTGTGGATTGCCTCGCACTGATCGTACCGCATGTGCTCATGCAGGCCAAGCTACGTCTGGAGATGGAGACGGAGAGGCTGAGACAGACGCACTCCAAAGAGATCGAGAGCAAAGACGACGAGGTGGAGGAGATCAGACAGTCATGTAGTAAGAAGGTACGACGGTTGCCTTCTTCACGGAGGTACTGTATCTCAACTCTTGGTTCCAGATAAGTGGAAGAGCCTCAGCATGCTGCTTGACTCAGTTATGCACACCGTCACTAAAAGTGCATCGGGTTTCCTGATAAATGGCCATCCACGGTAGCTTAATTGTCTCTAAAGGAAAAAGAAAAAATAGTAATGCTTCCGTGAAAAGTGAGTACTGTAAAGTGAGGTGTCGTCTGTAATATGATGACTAATAAGTACATGCTTCATGGTAATAGCCAGGTTAGCTCTGGGTGACAACGCTGCGGATGATTTATGCCGATGTTCCAAAAACAGCTATTGTTCTCGAGCTGCCGCCTGCCGCTAGGAGATTATTGTACTTTTCTACTTACTGTCCACTTTTATAGCATGTCTAACCTGATGGACAAACCTTTTTACAGAATGGTAGTACCTTCCAGTGGGAATTTAGCAAGAAGTCAATACGAACCATGTGCTATTAGCCTCACAGGCATCAAATCAAATCCTCCACTCAATCATCATTTGTTAAAAACACACTCATATTGGGTCACTGCCAAACACTGTCCTCCTCTCTATCGTTCAGTGTAATGTACGCTGAAAACATTCTCAGCTAATCAATAATCATGATTATGAATGTGTACAGATATTCCCTTCTTTAAATTGTATTTTCTATTATAATGCGTTCTTGTTTTGTTTTGGGTTTTGTTTGTGTGTGTAGCTGAAGCAGATGGAGGTCCAGTTGGAGGAGGAGTACGAAGATAAACAGAAGGTCCTTAGGGAGAGGAGAGAGCTAGAGGCTAAGCTGCTGACCGCTCAAGACCAGGTGTATATACTGTAGTAACAGCATATACAAACACGTTTGCTTCCATTCTTCTTTCTTTATCTCCCTTCCTGTAGAATACCAATGCACACAGACTCACAAAGTTGAAATCCAAGGTTTACATACATTTAAACGTTAGGATTACCTGTTAAGATCAAGACTTTTATTTTGAGAATGTGAAATGTAAGAATGATACTAGAGAGAAAGATTATTTTATTTCTTTCATCACATTCCCAGTGGGTCGGAAGTTTAAATAGTATTTGGTAATATTGCCTTAAATTGTTTAACTCGGGTCGAATGTTTTGTGTAGCCCTTCACAAGCTTCTTAAAATATGTTACTGGAGTTTTTTTTACATCCATTCCTACTAAAAGAACTGGTGTAATTAAGTCAGGTTTGTAGACCTTCTTGCTCAAACTTTCTATTGTACTGTGGTCAGGGCCACTCCATTACCTCGACTTTATCATCCCTAAGCCATTTCGCCACAACTTTGGAAGTATGCTTAGCCTCATTGTCCTCTTAAAAGAACCAGTTGCCACCAGATTTTAACTTCCTGACTGATTTCTTATGATGTTGCTTCAATTTATCCAGATAACCTTCCTTCTTCATGATGCTATCTGCAGTTTTTTTTGTGAAGTGCACCAGTCCTGCATTCTTTTTTTTCCTCCAGATATATCGATGGTCATTATGGCCAAACAGTTCCTTTTTTATTTAATCAGACCAGAGGACATTTCTACAGAACGTAAGATCTTTTTGTTCCCACACGTAGCTGCAGCCAAATGTCTGGCTTTTTATGTCCGTATTGGAGCAGTGGCTTCTTCCTTGCTGAGCAGCCTTTCAGGTTTATGTCGATATCAGTCTCGTTTTACTGTGGACATAGATACTTCTGTACCCGTTTTCTCCCCAAAGTCCTTTGATGTTGTCCTGTGATATCTGCATGGTCCCATGGTATACTGTTTCTGCAGATAAACGCAATACCTTTCAGTCATTTTGCAAATGGTTCCCATTGAGGATCCAGACTTGTGGAAGAGGATCCACAATTTTTTTTGGCTTTTTAGATTTATTTCGATTTTCCCATACTGCCAAACAAAAAGGCACAGAGTTTTAAGGTAGGCTTTAAAGTACTTCCACACGTACCTGCAATTGACTCAAATGATGTCAATTATCCCATTCTAAAGCCATGATAGAATTTTCTTGAATTTTTCAAGATGTTTAAAGGCCCGGTCAAAGGAGTGTATGTAAACTTCTGACAGTGGAATTGTGATATAGTGAATTATAATTAAAATTAATATATTTGTAAATAGTTGTTGGAAAAAATACTCATGTCATGCACAAAGATGTTTTAAAGTCTTGCCAAATACAGGTTGTCCCTGACTTACGAACATTTGAGTTACGAGTTACGACTATGAACATTCGTAGATGAAAAAAAAAAATCACATGTATTGTACAAAAATAGACACTGCTGTGCACCAGATACCAAAATTTACAATTATTTACAATATTTTCAGTGTGTAAGTGAATGTATAAAATGTCTAAAGTCTGTCCTGTAAAGCTGTCCTGATGGTGAACAATCCTAATTTCCTCATCAACATCCTAAAATTCTCAACAGTGTACAGTCCAATACAGTGGAAAACAGCTCTGAGATAAAATGGTGTCTGGAAAGTCTCTCGTGATTTAAAGGCGCAGAGACAACACTGTGAGATTAAGTACTCCATAGGTGCAATTACAGTTTTTGGCTACATGATATCTGTGTGGGAAAGGGGGATAGAGATTTAGTCAAGTGGTTTAGTATGCTTTACATTTTTATATTCAAGTCAAAGACTCACTTTGTCAGACTTAAGAACAAATCCAACTTACGAACGTGCTCCCAGAACGCAACTCGTTTGTAAGTCAGTATCGATTGTTAACATGAAATCTGTGGAGTGGTTAAAAAAAAAGTTTTAATGACTTCAACATAGGTGTACGTAAACTTACAACTTCAATGCTTGTATGTGCATAGTTTGCGAATTTTGGTGCTCTACCTGCTCTTTATTTTGCTTATCCTAGACTTTATATACTGTACGTGCTGTGTCAAGCAGAATAAACGTTGTGTTCTGCCTCCCAGGTTAGCCACAGAGATGTGGAGACAGAAAAGCGCCTCAGGAAAGACTTGAAGCGCACCAAAGCCCTTCTTGCTGATGCTCAGATCATGCTGGACCACCTGAAGAACAACGCACCTAGCAAGAGGGAGATTGCCCAGCTGAAAAACCAGGTGCCATAATGTCCCATAATCAGCTCAATGTAGCAGGCGGCATCCAGTCATACAGTATGGGTTCCTGGAGTGACTCTGTGATGTGTGTGTGTGTGTGTGTATGTGTGTTCGTTCCAGCTGGAGGAGTCAGAGTTCACCTGTGCTACTGCAGTCAAGGCCCGCAAGGCTATGGAGGTGGAAATCGAGGACCTTCATGTTCAGATGGATGACATCTCCAAAGCCAAGCAGGCTGTAAGTGTGGGCACATAAGTATAACAAGGGATACAAGATAGTTTTAGAGTATCTCACATTTGTAAGAGTTAAATGTGTTAAATGTGTTGAGTTTTACCAGAACCTCCAAAGAAAGCAAGAAGTTCTTAAAAAGCTCCAGCTCTTTTTAAATACACTCGAAAAAAGCACTAAAAGACATGTAGGTTTAAAGACGTATCACAACACTAGGGGAACAGTTAGTGCTTCTAAAAATGATATTAATTATGTGAGATAAAATGAGATAAAATTCATGTTTTGGAAGTGAAGCAGCAGAGAAAACCTCTCGCACGTACAGGAAATCGTCAGTGCCGGTCAGCACATCACTTCAATAATTTACAGGCAGGAAAATGATTCCTGCCCATAAAGGCATGTTTCTTTCTGATTCCTTCTCCAATTTGAACAAGACACATCACCCTGAAATACATTACGGTTTAATAACGCATGAGCCACCCCTTCTGCAGCTTGGAAAAGGAGGATTTATAATTGAGTTCACACAGCAGCAGGTTTGGAGGGGGGGGGTGGTAAGAGAAAGAGGGGGAGAAGAAAAAAAAGATATTGGAAGAGAGATGAATGGTTGTGATTTTACACACGTCGTTTTGGTGTCCTATCTTTATTATTCTGTTTTCCGTTTACAGCTCCTACAGAGCGAGAAACTGTCTGATTGGGTGTCGAATTGAGTCGTTTTTATCTGTGAAACCAGCACAGTCGAGTGTGGTAACATGGAGTGTTTCACTGTGGCATATGCGCCGTGTCCTGAACTGTTCTCTGGCAGTGTTCGGTCTTCTGTCTTCATCATTCTATCAGACTCACCTAGTACATATTCTGAGTGAAATGATGACATCTAAAGGTTCATGTAAAACAGCATGGTTAGGATCAGTGTTTATTCTACTTTAATAGCGTATAGAAATCAAATACAGATAGTGATTATAGTGAAACACCTTGAGATAAATTGGTCAGCTGGACTCAGGAAAAGCTCAGTGAGCCAACAGATCCAGTATATACCGATCCTTTACTGTCTCCAGGTACCTTTTAATTTCAACGTTCCCGCATGGTGATAAGCAGCCTTTCATGGCCCATCAGAGATTGGTTTTGTCAAATTTGAGGAATTACACATTGCCCAGATATGTTTGGAAATCAGCAGAGTTTGTCAGACAGTGTGTCCTAGAGGTGAGAACTGAATGAGGAGAAGGAGCGTGTACGCCGAGTAGTGCTCGTCAGATCAGGCAGAGGAAATGGATGAGAAGGATCATTGGAAAAGCTTAAGACACGCTCAACTGTCGGCACCACGTTTTGTCTGGGTATTGATGTTTAAAAATACGTTAAAGAGCCTTTTTGTACGCCGTTAACTTATCTTGTTTTCCAGTCATTTCCATTTGACAAGAGGATTATATGTTGCATCCAGACACGGGAGGAATTTAGAAATGACAGGCAGATTGAATAGCTCCCTACTGATGGTGCTCACTGTGATTTATGATTCATTCTCCTGCGTGCTCAAAGCGCTTTTGTACTTTTATAAATGTTTACCGCCGTTAGTTATATTTTTCTCGGCAAAGGAAGCGCCGTCGTGGAATTCTTCTGAATTCTGTCTGACTAGTTGATTTGTAATTAACCAAGCACAAGTTTTACCGGCTGTTTTTACCGCGTGTAAAACCACCAATTAGAATATACACATCGACAGTTTAAACTGTAACGCTGAAGCCCCGTATTATCGGGCCGCTTGACTGAAAGGGAAAACGATTCAGACCATTAGCTATCTCTGTCGTTTTTTTCTTTTTGTAACATGCGAGTAAGATGGAAAGCTCTACAGCGACACTGGCTCTAAACTTCATTTCATTTTCCACTTCTCTGTTAATGAATTCATTGGCTTTCTCTGATATTCACATTTTCATGCCCTATTAATAAACCCCGCTCTTATTCTTTCCGGGATTGCTTTACTGTATTGTAAAAGTAATTATTATTGAATGGAATTAAAGCCTCTGACACTCCCAGAGAAAGCAGGTTTGGAAGTACCAGCTTTTAGCTACTAATAGTAAAAGTTGTTATTTTGTGTGTGTCCTGAATTCTGATGGGATTTTGTTTAAGGGAAAGCAGCACAAACAAAAGAGAAACTTAATCAACGGCTTTGGGTCATCTACTTGAAATTATGACTAATGTTCTCCTTTGAGAGGATCCCTCATATTTCTTTCTCGTTGTTTTTTTTTTTTTTTTTGCTTGTTTTTCTGGTTTTCTCTCCCAGTTGGAGGAGCAACTGAGCCGTGTGCAGCGGGAGAAGAACGACCTGCAGTCACGCATGGAGGAAGACCAGGAGGACATGAACGAGCTCATGAAGAAGCACAAAGCGGCTGTTGCCCAGGTAACTCTCTCTCTCTCTCTCTCTCTCTCTCTCGCTCTCTCTCTCTCTGTCTGGACCCATGTAACACACTGCCTCCTTCGCAACCTTGTCAATACATTGAAAGCAGGAAGGTGTGTATAAAGCCTGACACCAGCTTTCAGTTTCTTAGAAACAGCACCAGCTAATGGCACCGGTCCCTGGCTGGCACAGTATTATTTTTAGGTTTGTTATTTTGTGAAAGCTTGGAAGAAGGGGAAAAAAATCAGAGTTGCAAAATGTTTTGCAGTGGTTTTGATCTATTTACCGTTAAATGATTGCAAAGCTCATGTCATTATTTTCTTCTCTAATATAATTTAATGCTGTGTTCTTTTCCGTTGTAGAGGTGAAGATGGTTTGAACCTTTTTTTTTTGTCTTTTATGTCTTTTTGTCTTTTTTATTTCCTTTTTTTATTGTGGAATTATCCTTACAGATGTTGGAGTGTTTAAAAAAGCACAGGTATAATATATTTTTATGGTTCGAGTCTGGACATCAATCTTTAATTCTTGTCACTTTCTCTGCCTCGAATTTTATTTAGCTATTCATTAGTCTTTCATAAAGTTCATGGTCTTATGTACTGTATATACAGGTGCACACACAAGTGAATGCATTTACACAATGCAGCTAATTACTGATAGAATTTTATTATTGTAGCCTCACTGGCTTCTGATCTTGAACCTTAAACCTTGAGTGTTTTTTTTTTTTATTTATTTTTTTATTTTATTTTATATATCCCATACATTCTGTGCTAAAGGCAGCATGTTTATGATGGGGACTTCATAAAAATAATAATTTATTTAAGAAATATTGCACATGTTTTCCATTGTACTTAAGTAAACATTCTCTGTTGTTAAAAGAACATTTTTTAATCTGAAAGATTATCTCGTCACTATAATAGCTTCCACCTTGTAGAGTCTGATAGCAGTTCTTTTATTGATCAGGAATTTATAGCAATATAACAAACCCAGATATGAGGATAAATTTTTTTTTTGTTTTCTAGTGGTGTTAACTAAAGTTACGAGTTCCATGATTTGATAATGACAGTGCTTTTGATAGACAGTTCACTAGCTTGTTCCGTCCCTTAAGATCCTTAAGAAAACTCCACATCTTGAACTAGATTTTTCCTTAAAGTATTTTCTAGATAGTTGCATATGGGACTGTTTTTGTTTTTTTGAGCGCTGGAGTAGGTTAATTACTCAAAACATCCAATTTTCTCTTTCTTTAAAAGTAGGTGGACGTCCCAGGTTCTTTTATAATCTGTAGATTTATTAAAAACCCTCTGGAGACCTGCAGTGATTCAGCACACCTTTTAAATTTGGGTAAATTTCAAATCGTTAAAAATATAGTAGCTAATACGTTTCCCTTATTTACGTAGAGCACAGACTCAGCTTTCATAATGTGGCTGATGTAAATACAGTATGTTCATGTGCAACTGATATCAAACTTATGTCAAAGTACACATATTGTACAAAAAAATGCTATTTTAAACTCTGGCAGAAAAACAGAGAAAATGGAGAATAAACAAACCTGACAGATTGTTTTCAGCACAGAACTGAGTTTATGAAAGTCTTGGGTGTGCCCATAACCAAATTATAACCCACAAAAATACCTTTTATTTGTGTTAAAACGACTGATGTGATCTTTTCTCAGCAGTGCCTTTGTTTTACCGAGTAATCCATGACTTTTCATGAATATGTAGGACTTATTAACACCTGGCTCAGGTGACACCAGGTTTCCCCAGGACTCCTATTGATGTCTCAATTCTTCACACCTACTGTATACACTCAGAATCCTCATACAAAAACTTGCTCACTGAGGCCAGGGAGAGAAGCAAAAACAAAAAAGCATGGTTTCTGAAATGCCATTCTTATGCACAATTAAAAATAAATAAATAAATAAACTACACAGCAAAAACATGCTATATTGTTTTGTGACTGAAATGAAGCTGCTCAAATCCGTGCTCGTTTTGCGTTGCAAAAGGTAGTGTTTATTTAGCCAGTATATATATTTGTGTTTGTTGCATTTCTGAGGGATTATGTCTGCATTTTTTTTCATAAATCTGTTCATATCGGCGCACATGTTCATCTACCTTTTGATCAGCTGCCTTATGTGTGCCTTAATAAATTTCTCAAAGAAATAAAGTTGTTTTATATCCCTTAGGATGTGTGATGTACAGCAGCGTATGCAGTAATGGTTTTTAGATGACTTTCTACATTGAGTGTGTTGTGAACGACTGACTCGTCTTTTATCTTTTTTGCTGTCATACAGTCGTCTCAGAGCCTCTCACAGGTCAGCGAGCTCCAGAGTCAGCTCGAGGAGGCCATGAAGGAGAAACAGGAAATCCAAGAGAAGGTACGGTATGTCCACAAACAAAAAGAAGCTAGGTGGGCCACTGCATTATTAGGAAACTGGTTGTGTTTTAACACAGAGCATGAACAGATGGAAGTAAATGGAGTATGAGCCAGCCTCGATTAGCGCTGAACTCTTTGTAAATCATTAGGTCTTATTAAGCGCTTGACTTATAAATGAAACAAGTCAGCTTTTCTCAGTTCTCAAAAGCTCCCGTGACATTAAGATCAGAACACAAAAGATCAGTGTCTCACTCCTCTGCTCCAAAAAAGCAAAAAGCTCTAGATAAGGATCAGATCATGTCACTCAGCAATTATCCATGCTGTTTCAGTCAGCTAATCTGGTGCTTTACTACAGACTTACAGATATGCGGATAAACAGGCCAGAAGAGCCGCACAATTTCATTGCAATAGCCTTTGTGGAAGAAAAATTAATGCCTCAAACACTTAGAAAAGGGTGAGAAACTCAAGGACATACAAAAGCCTCTTCTGTTTTCATCTTCAGTTTCATCTGAAGTTCAGTTCAAAAAGCAGCGGCTCCAGGCCTGGCTGAAAAGTCAATATCTGAGCAGTCATTATTCCGAGCTGCAAAATTCTTCACCTCTTTGAAAATAAATGAGAGCATGCTCAGAGATGGAAAACAGAGGTGCCAGAAGGGCTTTTGAATAATGCATTCGAGAGGCTGGCAATTAAGAATCCAATGCAGTATGCTGGGCCAGGTCAATAGAAAGTGGCAGAGCACTTTTAAAGAAGGCCACCACAAAGACACCCCGTGGCGACTCTCTATAGACAAGTTTTGACTCATTTCAGACAAGATTAACAATATGCAGCCCCGAAAGTTTCATAATTCAGTACAGATCCCACAGCAGATAAGTTTCGCCGTCCAGAGTTTATCAGAGTGTCATGCTCCGACAGCTCACCGCACTGCAGAGTCAACTGGAGTTCCAGGAACAGTCGATGGTGGACAAGTCTCTGGTCAGCAGGCAAGAGGCCAAGATCCGTGAGATAGAGACCAAGCTAGAGTTCGAGAAGACGCAGGTGAAACGTCTGGAGGTGAGTGGGCAGGGCAAGTGTTTAGTTTGTGTGGACTATGGAAAGTGGAAAAAGACCAAAATCTCAGGCAGCACAACATTTTAATAATATTACTTTTATCTGTTTAAACTTTTTCAACGTGTTAATATATCATTATTTATACACTAAGATGTCATTATTTAAGTTATCAGGTTATAGATGGCTAAATCTACAGTAAATAAGCCTTTATAATTTTTAGGCCGCAAACTGACTCACTCTATAGTTTCTATAGCGTTACTTTCCAATCAGGAAAAAAATATATACTTGGCAACTTTTTATTTTTTTACTTTTTTTTTATTATTATTATTTTTTTAAGGGTTAATGCATTAGGAATGAAAAGCCTATAAGTATTGACTCATATGATTGATGGTTCTAATGCATTCGACGGATTCCTCTGTTCTGTAGAGTCTCGTGTCAAGGCTTAGGGAGAATGTGGAAAAACTGACCGAGGAACGTGACCACCGGAGCACCAATGAGAACCGCGAGAAGGAGCAGAACAAACGGCTGCAGCGTCAAATACGTGACCTCAAAGAGGAGATGGGAGAACTGGCCAAAAAGGAGGCTGAAGCCAGCCGGAAAAAGCACGAGCTGGTGAGATGCCCGTCCATCAGCCTGTCAGTCTGTCCGTCATGAAATACAAGCACAGTGTACAGTAACTGTGAGGTGCACATCACACTTGTCCTGTTTTGTATCTGTGCTAACTCATCATGTTCCCGTAGGAAATGGACATCGAGAGCTTGGAGGCTGCAAATCAGAGTCTTCAGGCAGACCTGAAGCTGGCTTTTAAAAGGATCGGTGACCTGCAGGCTGCTATCGAAGATGAGATGGAGAGTGATGACAACGAAGATCTTATCAACAGGTAAACTTCTGTACTGCCCATCTTTCTCTCTCTCTCTCTCTCTTTCTCTCTCTCTACTTTCTCTCTTTTTGCAGTACAGAACAGCTAGTCCCTGCCGCCTATTGGCCGAATCTATTGGTCAGACAAGTTGCTGTCACTTATTACTCATTCATACTGCATAAAATATTCTAGCACATTTCATTTTATGAGACTTATTTTCATAATCAATTCATTAGTATTCATGTCAGTAACTGGATGTCGATTAAATTTGTACGCATTTTATAAGCAGTTCAATTAAATGTTTGCAAATGTTAATGGTTTTCACTTTTAGTGATAAAAGTGCTTTACATAATTATGCAGAAAGCTGCTGTCACAGTAAGTTTGCACTGTCAGGTAAAAAAAAAAAAAAAAAAGTCTGTTCCTATCTAGAAATTTATAGAGAGAGTACTTTATTAATCCCTAAGGGAAATTGCACAATATAATGGCACAAATCATGTTTGTTTGGCTTTCCTGACGTTTCCGTCACCTGCTGATAAAAATGACAAAAAACATAATCAACTAAACACACAGCCAACTGATTCATGCCGACTCTACCTCTGGATCTTTCTGTAAATCCATGGAGGTGCATGCCTTTGTCTGAGCTTTCTTTAAAATTTTTCAATTAAAAATAGATAAATTTTTTTCTGCAATTTTCTGTGTTCTTTTGTTTTATCCAGAATGATATCTTATAATTGAGCCATGGGTTGAAAAGCCAGTCACATGACACTGAATTTAAGGGTAATTGGATTGGTTCGCTACTTAAAGTTGAAAATCATAATCACTAAAAATCATAAAACATAAAAAACCTATCTAGTGAACTTTTTTTGTCTAGTGAACTTTTTGTTCTCAGTGATTCAGAGACTCACTCAGTCACTCACCTCCTGAATGACTAATTGACTAAGTCACTGATTTACTGACTGACTCATTGATTTAAAGATAAACTGAATTGAGTCTCAGGATTACGGACTGATTTTGATTGATTGTGATTGACCGATTTACTCATTTTTAGGTCTTGCTAGCCTTTAACAAGCCACAGTGGGGAAAAAAACAGCATTTACATGCATCAAAGTTCTGAATGTGGAGCATGGGGGGAAGTACCCGGTCAAGATCAGGTCATAACAGAAGGCCTCAACAAGGATAAAGTTTATTTACACCAACTGCTTCTGCAAGATTGATTTAAATGTTTTTTTTTTAATTACATTTGGACCTTAGTTCATATTTATTTAATCCTTTTCAGGAATTTCCCTTTTCATTTCATTCATCAATTTGTCTGTCTGTCTCGCTGTCTGTCAATTTTTTTGTGTTTGTGATGTATGCCCGTCTCACTTTACTTTTCTCTTTTTCTTTCTGTCTCTGTTGATTATTCATCTTCCATTTCCAGTTTACAAGACATGGTGACTAAGTATCAGAAACGAAAGAACAGAACGTGAGGAGCCTGAGCTATTGTTTGAGCTCACCTTAACCTGGTTTGGTTTTTTATCTTTGGATAATATTGCAGTATCCAAGCTCCTTATGAGAATATGACCCCGCGAACAGGATATTAATATCAGATATGTTTTTTGTTTGTTTGTTTTGCTTATCATCATACTGAGGGTCCAGGTTATTAGTCCACGGCCCAGTGATACTGCAATACACTCCATAGACATGACAATTAACATCACCCGTTTCTATATGATTATATCCACGATTTGTTTTGCATGAGATCACATGCTATACAGTATAATCCATGCATGCTACTGACCACATGAGCCAAGCATGATCCCTGTTTAATTTTTTTCTGCGCTATATGTACATTCTACTTAACCATGCGCTTTTGGACGGCTGTAGTCACTGTACTTGACTGGTAAGTATGTGTGTGTGCGTG
Organism: Dolichallabes microphthalmus; assembly: GCA_026413445.1. Classification (NCBI taxonomy): domain Eukaryota; kingdom Metazoa; phylum Chordata; class Actinopteri; order Siluriformes; family Clariidae; genus Dolichallabes; species Dolichallabes microphthalmus. The sequence continues at coordinate 12,102,959 of JAOTQY010000050.1, forward strand.
CTCAAATACCGCCTCAACATGTCAATTGAACTTGTGTTCAATTGTCTTCAGGACCCCTCAGCACTTTCTACAGTTTGTACGACACCACAAAGATGTGTCGACAGCTATCTCTGTCTCTCTTATAGTATACTGTATACTGTACGTATTGTGTCTATGTCTGCTGAATATTTTACAGTCCGACCCCCGAAATCCGACAGCTTTTGACAGAGAAGGGGGAGGGCGTATTGCTCATCAATTTTTTAACCATGCAAGCTTAATAATGCATAACTCGCAAATGACCTGATTAAAAAAAAAAAAAAAAAAGTCCTTCCAGACCCGTCTGCTATTGGCTCCCAGACCTGAACCATTTTTTTGCGTGGAGTTTATTAGTGGTGTTTTTAGCAAACAATGCATATTGAATTATCCTTTTCAGGTAAAAATTTATTTCACCTGAAACATTATTTGTAAACTTAACTCAAGGCGGCGTAGTGGTTAGCGCTATCGTCTGCACCTCCAGGGTCCCATAGTGTGTGAATGATTGTGTGGGCCCTATGATGGAAGGCACCGACTCCAGGGTGTACCCTGCCTTGTGCCCTAATTCTCCTGAAATTGGCTTCAGGCCCCCTGGGACTCTGTTTACATGATGAGTGAGTGAAAGTCTAAATCTACTGTAGATCGATGAAAATCTTACTCTTGTAGAAATGTTAGCATTCAGCAAAAAGTCCTATTCAAGTGAAGTGATACAATTAAGTTAATGGCATGTTTGTTTGTTTTTTATGTAAAAAAAAAAATTCTATAAAAAAATATAACTTTTATAAAGAATTATAACCTAATTCAGGTTGGGTAAGATGCGCTCAACATCACGTTCCTATTCACACAAGCACGGATAGATTTAGCTGTGTCTACAGTACATCGCCTAGCATGAGAAAGTCACCACAGATGATGCATACAGTACATTGGCACAATTCTTTACAGAATTTCAGAAACTAAAATGGCTGGATGCTAAACATCCAAAACTATCTGTCTAAACTAAGACAGTTAAATTTCTCGGCGGAATGTGAAATGTGACTGATGATTTGTATAAGATGTGAATAAAAAAATCTTATTAGTATTTAAGTTATAAAGTACAGTTCCACGAGTATTGTTTACTCCTTGTTGCTATGCAAATTGAAATTCACAATATTCACAGGAACACCAGTTTATACCAGTTATAGCTAACGATGTGCAGTCAGTGACAAATTGCATGATACAGTCAGTGATACAATTATGCGATCACAGAATACCCTGTGTCCTGCCCAGCTCTAGAGCTCCATACACAGAATATCTCCCCTCCATCCCTACTCAGGGTGCCAGTTTAAAGTCAGTGCACATACAGAAGCACTCGGAGCCAACCTGTCATTTCTTTGATAAGGGCATGAGGCTTAAGGTATGCTTCTAAATTACTCATCCTACTGTACCAACATCTCATCCTACTGCAGTGGAATCAATTCAGTTCTTGCTTGCCCGTTGTGTTTGTGTTAGATAAATGTATAATGTTATGATATGAATGTCGATATGCATAGCGAGTGAGTTCAGGATGTGGGAAAAGCAGAAGGTAATCTACATTCCGTAGCAACTTTATTCTCCGTTATTTATTCTTCAGAGGATCGACTGCGTTGGCCCCCAGAAGACAGCTAGAAGCATGTTTATCGAAATCCCAATTAAAAGTAGAAACTGGTAGCTGTGACCTCATTTGGAGTTTTTCTGTGTTCGTCAACTCTGATTGAAGCTTCTTCTACCATCTGAATCCTCTGGTGCTTTAAAAAGAAAAAAAAAATCTATTCCACAGACAGCGCTACACAATAACTGAGCTATAAGACTAATCTGAAGAGACAGAGAAGAATTGAATTGCAGATCTGGCTAAACATAAATCCCGGGGCTTTATCTTGGCCTGAGAAATGAACAAACAGAACCCAGATTCAGTCAGCCGCTCAGCGTGCAGACCATTAATGTTCCTGCTCTTGGGGGAACTTCTGTGCAAGTTTTCACTCTAATTATTGACAGCACCACTGATCCTCCACTGGCACTGTTTCGTATCTGTTTGCAGAATGCTGCAGTCAATGTACGATAATTAAAACTCCTCAAGTGCTCATTTTCTGACCCTTTTGAAAGTATTTAGAAGCTAGTCCTCCCTTTTTCACATGACCTTAAGAGTTGTTTTTTTTATTTTCGGGATTTGTGATCTTTTACAGGCAGTCTTTGGCAGTTCATAATCCCCCCCCCCCCTTTTTTTTAATGCCTAACTGCTAATATTTCGCTGTAATTTAAAGATGCAGCAACTGTTCACTTTTCATTATCCTAGGGTTAAAAGCTGTTTTTAATGGTTTGTAAAAAGAAACATCAGGAAGTCCCTTCAACTATTCATCAGACTCATTCATGTGCCGAGAATAAAAGGCAAAGTCTACTCAGTTAGGATGTCCAATGCCTGCAAGGTCTCGAGCGTGAGCGCTTACTAACACAAAGAATGGCATTGAGGCTTATAGGCCTCTGCTGATTGAACGCATGTCTGAGTGCTATTGTTTCTGTGCTATAAAGATATTTGTTTGTTCCGTATTACCAAACTAACAGTCCCCACAGAATCTGCTTTTAGCTTGGAGCTGACATTCTTCATTTCCTTCTTTTTTTTTTTTCTCCATATAGTGAAGGAGACTCAGATTCCTGCTCCGAAGTGGAGGACCGAGTTGATGGCGTGAAGTCCTGGCTCTCCAAAACCAAAGGCTCAGCCAAAAACCTGTCAGATGACGGCAGCTTGAAGAGCTCAAGGTCAGTAGTTTGAGGCTACCTTTCCTCTCCGATCGCCGAACGGATTTTAATGGTTCAGTCTAAACTAGATACCCCATGCACATAAAGCAGGCTAGGGAAAGGAAAGGAGCATTCATTTGCTTGCAGGGATATTTTTCTTACCCACTCACTAATTCTCCTCATTGCCACAAGGTTTGATGACAGAGGCTTCTTTAGAAGCAGCGGCCTGCCTGGCAGATTTATCGACACGCCTGTTGGCCAGCTGGCTTGCCTACACCTGCTCCCCTCTTCCAGAGATTAATAGATTGAGCCTGCTGGCTGACAGCTTCGATTGCCCCACATTTGTCTCTTTTCCAGAAGATTTAAGCCTCCCACTTGAGCCCCTCACAACTTTTAAAAAACTTTAAGGCTTTAAAATCCTTTTCTTCATGTTCTCCATTATTGTGCGTTTGCTCTAGAAATTGGGTTTTCATGCAGAATTTTTATTCATTATTAACGTTTATTAGAAAAAGCAAGACAACCAAAATGAAAATTATACAAGTGGTATTTGTGTGCACTAGATGTTTAAAAATGATTCAAGTAAAGAGCTTAAGAAGGCACAGTTGATCATTGAATTTGAATCATAGCTAATTATGTTTGGGTTTGGTTTAGATGACTAGAAACCAGTTTAAAAGGCAAATTCCATTTTTATCATCTTTTACAGTACGTTACTGTTCTGTCCTGTCTTCTGTCATTTCTGAGAGAAATCCATCGTTTCAAGGAGGGTTCACTCACATACATCCATACGTATAGTGTATATTTTCTCAAAATGAAAACAATACAGATTAATGCAGTCTGCCATCCACAATGCTTTCTTAGCAAATGAGCCAGTGCTCCCATTAGCAGCCACGTGTTTCTTTTCAGGTGATTGAGAGACCGACAAAGCCATGCCAAAACAACTTTAAATGCTTTGTGGAAATCTCTTTTTTTAATGTCACACAACATTTTTTTTTCCCACTTCATAACTCATTTTTAATTTCTATTTCTATATCCTCCTCTCCATTTCTTTCTGGTCTGCTATGATGGCATCGTCCCCTTCAACCCGTTCTAGATATGCTGCAAACTGTGATGCCAAAGAGGGGAAGGACTGGAACGAGAATGGCAAGGAAGGTAAAGGTTTAGACCAGAGTAGGTCAGTGTCTGTGATGAGTTCACTGAGTTATAGAAAACGCTCCAACCTTAAGGATTCCCTCGGAGGCAAAGGGGATGAGGGCTCACTCTTTAGCACCCTCAAGGAGAAGGATGACTCTGAGGAACTGTCGTCCTTCCGCAAAAGCAAAGCCAAGCAGCCCGATGGCAGGGACTCCTACTCTGTGAACTCCTGGAGGAAGGATGATCTGGATGACAGGGGCTCAGTTATCTCACAGGCTTATTCTGAGGCAGCCAGCCGGGCCAGGAAGGGCTTGGACAGCCGCTGGTCAGAGATGGACAGCAAATCAGTTGTGTCATCTGTGGGCCTGAGCCGAGCATCTTGGTTGGATGATGATGACGATGATGTCAAATCCACTGTGAGTTCTACGAGCATGCTGAGTCGGGGCCGCAGTACGTCTCGGCTCGACGATCGCCAGAGTGAGCGCGGCTCAGCAGTTAGTCCATCCCTGAGCCGAAGGAGCCCTGGCAGTGTGAGCCGCAGGAGCCCTGGCAGTGTGAGCTGCAGGAGCCCTGGCAGTGTGAGCCGAGCCGATTCCCGCATGTCTTTAGCCCGCAGCTGCCGCCTCAGTGAGTTTGATGTGGATGATGATGCCATGTGTGTGGCTTATAGTGAATTACACTCCAACTCCTACAGTCCGCATCACTCCACCAGCGGCCGAAGCATGTCTGTGCCCCCACAAACAAGAACCACCGACCCCGATCTACCTGATGCCCCCGAACTCAAACCCGTGGGCCACCGCAACTACCTCGACCCAGCTCTGGAGGCAGCCATCAACGAGGTGTTGAACTTCAAGCCCATCAAGTTCAAGCGTAGCAGCCTGGAAGACTCTGAAGCTGAGACCTGTAAGCCGAGCAAGCGTGGGGAGGAGGAAGAAGACGAGGCGAAGTGTCTGAGGTCTGGCAGGGACAGCAGCCGCAGCTCCTTGAGCTCAAGGCGCTCTGCTTCAGCCGTGGACTTCCATCGCTCCAGCAGCAGCCTGAGCACCCGTAGCAGGAAGAACAAGAGTAGGAAACGGAGAAGCCACAGCTCTGATTCGTCTGAGAATGAGCGTAGAAAAAGGAGGTCCAAGAAAAAGGGCAAAAAAAGGAAGTCGAAGAAGGAGTCATCCTCATCATCATCATCCTCCTCCGAATCCGAGTCTAGCTCAGAGTCGGATTCCAGCTCGGGAGCATCCACAATCTCATATAAAAGTGCTAACAGCGTCAAGAGAGCTCCAGTTAGGAAGGAATCGGCTTCTGAAGATGAGATAGAGCCTGGTGGATCTTCTGAAGTAGCGCCACCACTCAGCAAGAAAAAGGAGAAGAAAAGGAAGAAGAGCGTGGACAGTTTGATGATGAAGTATCTCTACAGGGCAGACAGTGACTGAAGATGGCAGTAGGTGATGCCTGGTTTGAAGTGAAGTGTGCTCTACGCATGTCCATCTCACCTTAATACATTTCTCACTTGATGAGCATTTTTTTTGTTTACCCTTTTATTTTATTCTAATTCATTCTAACCTGCTCCCAGTTACACGTTTGTTGTGTGCGCATGAATTACTGTATATTTAAAAGTAACAGAAATTTATTTTTAAAAACATGTCTCGAGTGAATCAATAATTGCTTTTGCATTTATTCCAATTTAAACGGGGTTTTATGTTTAATTTGTTCATGTCCTTGTGATTAATTACTCCGAACAAACATTGCCAGTGGAGTAACTGAAGTCAATTCAGAGGTAACTATAGATTTCCCCTCTGGTGTTTTAATTCAGCTATAATTAAAACAGACCATTGATCTGTACAGCCTGCTAGACATTGCAAGTACAAGTGAAGTACAGCAAACGCTTACCCAAAGCATAGTGAGTTTTTAGTTTAGGTAAATATTAGCCATAGTGACACTCAAATGTTTCTGGTTAAGGGGACAGATTGTGTGTATCTTCCTTTGTATTTTCTACTGAGATGGTATCCGATGTACACCAATCAAACCACTGGCACTCAACGTTGATGCGTCAGAAGCAGGAAAATAAAGCAATCGTAAAGATCTAAGTGATTTCAACAAAGTCCAAATTGAAATGGCTAGTCAGAACATTTCCAAAACAGTAGATCTTTTTGGGTGTTGTAGTTAAACAATGGTTGGTACCTAACATAAGTCATCCAAAGAAGGAGAACCAGTGAACTGTTCATGGGTGCCCAAGACTCACTGATGACCTAGGGGAGTGAAGCCTAGTCTAGTCTGTCTGGTCTGATCCCATAGATGAGCTGTTTTGGCACAAGTGGAACCTAAAATCATAGGTGGAAAGTAACAAATTACATTTACGCGTTACTGTAATTGAGTATTTTTTTAAAAAATTTGTGTAATTCTACTTTTTAAAGTAGTTTTTAAAATCTGTAATTTTACTGTTTTGTTTTGTACTTTGCTACATTTTAAATCATATTCGCTACGGAGTAAAAAATAAATGACTGAAAATGAAAAATAATAAAAAATAATGCAACGTGGAAGGAAAAGAATTGCACCCTCGAAACCTCTGCACCGATTGATTGACGGGCGTGGAGAACAAACGCGCTGAATTCACAAGAACGATGGAGACGAACAAAACAAATTCCAGTGATGCAGACCCAGCTGAAAGCGAAATGCCATCAAATTCTCAGGAAGCAAATATTAATTTTGATTTGGCCACTTTGATTTCAAGCACAAGAAAGGGAACAGCTTTATTAGCAAAAGTGTTCCTTTAATTAAAAACCAACTAGTTTGAGATTTATATCCCCTGGTCTTTTTTTTTTTTTAAACTAAACTACAATCCCCTACCCCACCCCTGCTGTTAAAAAAAGGAACTCGGTAACTTTTACTCTACTTTTTACTTTTACTTGAGTAGATTTTTATACTGGTAACTTTACTTATAGTTCAGTAAAATTTCACTGGAGTAACAGTACTTTAACTTGAGTATAACATTTTATCACTCTTTCCACCTCTGCCTATGATATACTGCGAGTCGTGTCAGGTCTGATTGGTGTGTCCAGATATACAGTGTAGGTGTGTCAAGAATAATCGATTCGGCGATGCATTGCGATGCGGGGTATGAACGATTCAGCATCGATGCGGCAAAGTGCCATAATCGATTATGTCACTGTTTATTTTCTGGCAGAAAATAAAGTTGTGTAGTTTCAAATACTTCCGGTTCCAGGGGAATAACAATAACAACGAGCAAGATGGCTGAGGCGGAGGGAGATGACCGCGATAGACGGGTTTTAAAAAATTTGCCTTGTGTGCAGTATAATTTTGATGGATCGCAATGCATCATAGAATCGAATTGAATCGAATCGTTACCTGGTGAATCATAATCGAATCGAATCCTGAGGGCAGTGCCAATGCACACCCCTAATACAGTGTACACAGACGTTGGGTGGGACATTTTGACCGATCTTGCATCCTAATATTGCAGCAAGCGTTCACCGAGCTCTCATTGAAGAGTCGCATGTCAGACAAAGCATCGTCCTTCACAAAGTCTCACATCCGTTTGTTCTGATTTTAATCAAACCATGTTTATCCCGCAGCTCCCCCCACGGCCGAAGACGCTTCTGTCTCAGCAGATCCGACGAGGACGAGGAGGAAGAGAAGGAAGAAAGCCGCCGCACAGCCCGAAGCTCCTCCCGCTGCTGATGCACCTCGATCAGCTGCCTAAACAACCGGGGCAAGCAGGATGCCTGTTACCCTTCTATACACACAAAAACTAATTTCACTCAGTATTGCATCCTTCTTGGATTGGGTCCTGATGCAAATGAGAGGATCTGAGGATTGAGGCGAAGTACTGTACAGCACCATATATGTCTTTACTGCACTGCGTGCACACACACAC
>JAOTQY010000050.1:12219859-12231926 GCA_026413445.1 Dolichallabes microphthalmus
ATCGTCATTTACCTATATTGTCGGTACGTATCTACTGTATGCAGCTTGAGTTTTTTAAAGCACATACAGTAGCATCATGCTAGTTCACTAGAGTATCATCAGTCTAAAACCCCATCATAAATGTTGGTAGAGTCTGACAATAAAATACCAAATTCAAGTGCTTGGATCTTTGGTCTCCATTAAGACAGTGAGTGACTCAATTATGAAATCTTCGCTCTGGTTATCTCCAAATAACATTGTCTTCTTTTATTAGGTGACAAATAGATCTTTTTTAGTTTTTTTTTTTTTTAACAGGCTATCTATCTATTTATTTATTTATTTAATAAGCTTTGGCTAATGGTGTTCTACAGAGCTAAGTGTGTGTGTTCTGTAGATGTAGTGCTTTGCCCACACAGATGACTAAGAGCCAGGCAGGGTCATACAGAAAGGACTGCAGTAATCATTTTCTAAGGACGTGATCTTTACCAGCTGGCATAGCAGCATTTCTGCCTCCTGGCTCCGGGGTCTCCAGGTCGATCCTGAGTTCGATTCTGAACCTTACTCTCTGTGTTGCATGTCCTCTCTACGTTCATGTGGGTTCACTTTCGAAAAACATGCGTGCGTGTGCGTGTGTGTGCGTGCGTGCATGATGCCCTGAGACGGTCCCTCTTACCTACAGAATCATGACACTCGCCTGGATCAAGCAGTTGCTGAGGATGAATGAATGATTGGATGAAATCCTTATGTACCACATAAATCCTACTTTAACATTCACAATCAATGTTTATTTGATTTTAAGTGATTTATGTTCCGCACTCAGTTTTATTTCGCCTTCAAGTTGACTGCTTGCCAACTACAACTACAACGTGCTCTTCATTTGCCGATTGCATATTTACGCCAGTATAGATTATCTCCATGGTCAACAATGCTGGCAAAGAGAAAAAAAAAGAGAGAACTGACCTCCCTGAAGTCTCTCTACTAGTGCGGATGACAGGACTCTAATAAACCTCAGTTTCCACATTGTTGCACACACAGATTCTCCCTTTAGCAGTAATACACATTCTGTGTCATGTCTCCGAGACTCAGGCCAGGATCGGGCACGGAAAGCTGGAACATGGCATCCTGGTGATACGGGTAGCTGACATTGATTGATTTATAGCTGTGTGTCAGTATTGTTGACTATGAAGACGATTCAAATCGGGACGTCTCCATTGCTCCACCCCTGCATTGTCCCATTTAATTGCACAGCTTGCTTTCTTGTTTACATCCTGAATACCGAACTATTTTTGTCTCTCTTATTGCTCTGGCTTCTTTCAAGACAATCTCGACCTATTGAACTAGAAATATCTTTCTCTACTGTACTGTAGGTTCAACCTGGACCAGTAAACTCTCATTTTTAGGGCTGTCAGTTTGCTGAAGCCAAGCAGCCGTGTGGAACGCCGCTGTATCGCCTATACCTTCAGCGGTGAAAATAAAGAGGTTTCAAGCCACGGCAAGGTGCAGACTCACACCTCGGAACTAAGAACATTGATATTTCTTAAGACGCTGCTGTGTATTGATTTCTGTGATTCTGTGTATTTTTCTTTCTTTCTTTTCCTTTTTTTTTTTTTAGCATGGTGGGTGAACGGAAAGTTTGGTTTCCGACATAGATCATTTAAGATGTTTTACATTGTTTACATCAATTTAATTCAGTCGTAATAATACAGAATATAATTATTATAGCTTCTAAAAATGCTCCCTCACTCATTTTCTATACCGCTTTATCCTGTAGCCTATCACAGGAGACATAGGGGACAAGAGTGCCAATCCATTAAAGCCCCCCCCCCCCCTTTTGGGAACACAATTTGGGAACGCCAGTTATCCTAATCTGCATGTCTTTGGACTGTGGGAGGAAACCGGAGTACCCGGAGGAAACCCACCATGCAAACTCCATGCAAACGGACCCCGAGGTGGAGATCGAACCCGGAACCCGGAGGTGCAAGGCACCAGTACTAACCACTAAGCCAGTGGACTAAGCCGTCTGCTGTAAAAATGCGAAAAAATGCTATTTGAGGTTTTTGAATACAGCATTATTTCATCTATTTTATAATGTTGCAGTCGGTTTTTAAATACATTCTCTCCATGTAGTTTGATCTTTTAGTGGGTTACTGCGTTTAAAGCATATTAACTGATCACAGGTGTGTATTATACCTGCCTGCCAATCCAACTTTAGTAAAAATAAATAAATAAAAATCGGGAAATTTTACTTTGATGGCTGAATATTTCATATATTCACAGGCATATTACAAGTTCTGCAAGAAATAACAATTTTTTTCACGTTTTATAATTATGCCTAGCAACGTACAGTACGAAAGCATTACAACAAACCGGAATTTTTTTATTTATGATCGCCAACTTGCGGAAGAGATGCTGTCTGTCTGTGGAAACTGTACACACAATCATTCACCAACACCGCTTGCACATTACAGGAACTCAACCCTCACTCCAAGCCGTTTCTACATCTTTGAGCCATTAAAGGAGTTCCTGGGAGGCCGGCGTTTCAGAAGTGAAGCAAGCAGTGTGTATGAGTGTATCGGGGGTTACATAGAGAAATGTAAATATAAAAAATCTGAGTTTTTACTGCTCAATCAAAAGTCCCGGTTTGACTTGAACAACCTATTATAATAGAATCTGTATTATAATGACCTTTAAAAAAAAAGGCGTTATAATGTCGTTACAACTTGGAGCTGAGGCTTCCCCCAGAAATCCCACATGAACTATTATCTATTAATGTCCGTCAATTCATTTGCTTAATGGTTTCAATTAGACTAAAATACTTGACATTCTTTGGCCATTACTGAAGTCTAGCTACAGTAAATGTCCGATTGCTGGGATTCGCCTCTGTTCTTTCATCTCTACTGTTTCTATGAACCAGCTATACAGCAAGACTGACATCCCAGCAACACGGCCATGTCCACCTCCAACACAGGACAGATACTGTACATCCTGATAGCTACCTTCTCACCATTGCTAATGACAGGGAGAAATAGCTTTTAGTGCAGAAAGAGACTATCTCGGAGGTATGCTTGTGAAAGTGTGAAAAGCAGAGGAGGAAAAGCAAGACGGGTGCTTTTCTCTTTTTGATTGGCCCTCATTCTGTCATACAATGCAACAGCGAGGAGCAGGAACAGCATGCGTGACAAAAAAAAAAAAAAGGGAAAGATTGATTTTTTTTTCTTTCTATTAATGTCTTGAAAATGTCTTCCCTGCACTTTTGTGTTTGTCCTCCTGCACTTTTGAAGATTGTTTGTGTCTCGCAGCCTGCACATTCCACCGTCTCTGACTCATAGATGTATCGTAAAGATTTTCAGCACATAATTGTAAGTACAGATTGTAGATCTGTGTGCAAGTATAGGTTATACTTCTCTTTCAGATCTCTGTGAAGGTCAACAATGAGCAAGAAGAGACACGATGTGCATGCATCTCACTGCAGGCTGTATCCAAGCAAGACGATGAAAAGCGAGTTTATTTGTATAGTATTCAGGATTCGTTTATATTCAGTCTAAAGGACGCAATTGAAAATAAAATTTAAATAGCATCCTTGTAGAAAAACTTTCAGTAAAATGTGTTGTGTTACGATATGGAAATCGACATTGGTTGCCCTTATCCAGAGCAACATTATTTTTTATCGCATTATACATCTAAAGTGTTAAAGGTCTTGCTCAAGGGTCCAACAGTGGTACCTTGGTGGTGCTGGGGTTTGACCAGGACAGTAGTTCAATGGCCTCAGGCAGCAACCTTCTCTTAAATTTAACGTTTAGAGAAGAAAAAAAAAACTAAGAGACATTGACGCCAGATGCACCCTACGTTCTTAACCACCTCAGTTTGCTTTTACCCAGTTGAGCTAAATGACACCCGACTTGATCTTAAATTTGAGGCACATATGATTAGCATAGGATTAGCATGCAATTAGCATAGGTAATTCTGCTAATAAACACCTGGTGCATGTTGTATCATGTGCAAATCTTGAAGTCTTCTGAACGACAGGGTTGATGAAAAGTGACTAGGCATTAAAAATTGGTACTATATTCCATATGTCTAATGCAAATTAGTGATGGGAAGTTTGAATCATTTTAGTGACTCGGTTCTTTGAATCTTGTTCATTAACATGAACGAATCTTTTTTTGAGTCATTTAGTTCATTTCGTTCTTTTGATAAGAACGACTCGGAGTAGAAGAGTCATTAAGAAAAAATCGCTCAGTTCTGTTTCCTGTACATAACTACGGAGGTTTCGCAATTATCTGCGCATGCGCGCCCAGTAGAAACTGAACGAATCACTCTCCGAGACGACTCGTTCTTATGAGTCACGTTAAAATTTCGTTCAAAAAGAATGACTCATTGATGAACAACCCATCGCTAATGCAAATTACACAGGAAATCGAAAGCAAATCTTTGTATTTCGATGTAGGCACCGGTCACTTCTTCTTGAATGGTTCACCATCCTGTGGTCATCAGCTTCGCATGACAATTTTTTACTGTCTCCGGATGTAGTGTCGCAATCCTCCCTTTCACTGTACGCCACCATCTCTGCACAAGAACAGTAAAATTCCGCACTTCATACAGTACAGTAGCATCCTGCAATCTTCACGTATCCGATTTTGGAATATGCATCATATGCGTGAAAAGAAATAAATCTGTAATAAACGTTATTCCTGGCAAAGAGCTGCTAGAACAACAGTTTTACTGTAACTTCTGGATAATTTATACATCAACATCATAAAATAAATGGTTGTTGTTATAAGAAGTATCTCTGATCAAGAATCTGTGTCTTACTTTTGATGATTGACAGTGAAATACTTAACTGATGTAGTAGTGTATGTACGTCTTAGCCAATCATCTGGGCCTGTGAGCTGTGCAGCGTTGTACAGCATGAACAGGCTTACAAAAAAGATGTGGTTGACTGACTTCATGCATCTTGGAATGAGGGTGCGTTAGACTTGACCCTTTGCCAGGAGGTGGATGATGCATGATGGGAGAGAAAGTGGGAGAGAGTACCAATGTGTGAAAATATTGGTGCCTCTCATAATAGAATAAACAACACAAAAACCTCAGGCCAGTTTTGCATCTAAAGCTGTGTTTGGTGACAGCTCGATTGTTTATTGTGTTGTTAGAAAGTCATGCATCGATAGTTACTTAAGTGTGCAGGGATTGGAACTCTAAGGACCAAGCGTCTGCTTGATGAAAGATTCAGACATTGATAAATCCCACATCTCCATCCTCTTGCTATCTTCCTCCCTTTAATAGCTTTGTAAGCTTTCAGAATCTCCTTTGCAGGCCGGAATTCTGTTCCTGGGAGCCTGTTCTCTGCCCGAGAGTGCGAGTTTGACTTGCTGTCTCTGGAGTAAGCACTCTGTCTGTCTTTCTCTTTGGTCAATCCAGCAAAAAATAATAATAAAATCCCAGCGGTCATGCCATAACCAGCCAGTGTTGCCACTTTACAGGAACATGTACTGTAGATGAAGGGACTCTGTCATTCCAGAGTGTCCCTGTGTTGAGGAATGATGGATTGGGTTATAGGCAGACTGACAGCAGAATCGCTGAAGACAGATGCTGCTGGTATATTGCTGTGTACTTAACACATCGCTGAGTTGCTGCGTTGAACCAGTTCTATTACTTAGAGAAATATCAGGATCCTATGTAGTTTCATTGTGGTGTTGATTGAAGTCTGATTAACATGTTCTATCCAACAGTGCATAGATGAAAAGTTCAATTCTGATTGGGGGGCGATGGGTCTGGAGCCTATCCCAGGAGATTTAGGGCATGAGGCATGGTACAGTGTTCCAGTTTGGGAACAACAGTTAGCCTAATCTTCATGTCTTTGGACAGTGGGTGTAAACCCAAGCACACGGCGGAAACCCACCAAGAACCCGGAAAGAACATGCAAACTCCATGCACACAGACCTGGAATCGAACCCGGACCCTGGAGTTGCAAGTAGATGCTAACCACTAAGCCACTATCCCGCTTCTGCTCAGTTATTTTTTTGTTTCTGCTCCTCCAAAAGCAAAATGCAGACAGTCAGAGATACCAATTCATGCAGAGATACCAATTTAAGATAACAACGATCTGGACACAGACAGTCAGAGTTTTTACAATTTATGCAGATACAGTATGTTCTTTGATACCATTAAACCATAACGGAAATAGCGGCTCTCCGGCCAAGAAAGCCCTCGTAAAGTTTGGGTTTAACTAACGTGATGTCACAAATTTGAGTCGCCAATGTTGAGAGCATATCTGAGCCGTAGGTGTTGTAATACACATTTCAACTCTCAGCTTTTTGTTTGGCTGTGTTCTTGGTAGTGTCTGATTCCTACTGTAAATGCCGCTAATCACATACAGTGCAATCCTAACCGGAACGCCTCCAGTGACTCCCATCAGCAACTGATTTGATTGGCACAGAAGAACAGAGACAGCCATAGCGAGAATGGTGAGACATCTGTTTGACTCTCGTGTGTGCGAGACTGAGGCAGCATGAGCTTTCTACTGCACCGTGTTCTTGTTAAGGTGTATGCAGCGGATTGAGAAGGTGAACGTCAAGGAATAAAAGGAGTCGTCTCCAATTGTTGCTGAGGCTAATCAAAAACAAGACTTTAGTTGGCTAGGGAGCATAAAAATTGGACTTTGTAAAGTATACAGTATGTGCTAGTGATGCACAGGCTGGTGGCTTAGTGTTTGGCGCTGTCGCCTTGCAGCTCCAGGGTCCAGGTTTGATTCTAGTTGCAGGGTCTATGTGCATGTTCTCCATGTGCTTCCTCTGAGTCCTCCGGTTTCCTCCCACAGTACAAAGAAATGCAGGTTAGGCTCATTGGCGTTCCCAAATTTAAAGTTGACCTTAAAATGTATATAAATCCAATAGTCACCATTGGCCTCCACGGTTCCTAGTTGGACTATAGAGGTTCCTGGATGGATGGGAGATTTATGCATAGGCTGGAGCACAAGAAGACTAGACAGGTACATTGTATTTGTAGAAAATGTATGCATTATGGTATATTTAACTCAAACACTTTCATGTCTTAAGATCATGGTGATTGCTAAACTGTTGGTTGCAAGACCTGTTGTTGACCTTATGAACACAAATCCCACTTAACACATCTTAGAATTATTTCAAAGTTCAATTACTGTATATGGCACCATGGTGGAGCAGCTGATCTCCAGTTCTATCCCAAGCTTGGGTTACTCGCTCTCTGAAGTTTTGCTCTCTCACCTTTGTCCATATGGGTTTCCTTTGAATTCCCCACTTTCTTCCGATCTCCAAAAACGTGCTGTTACAGTAGGTAGTACATTATATTGGATACTCTATATCGCCCCTACAGTATGTGTGAATGAGAACTCAAATGTTTGTTCATGGTGTCCTACAATAGACTGGTGTCCAATCCAGAGTGTGTTCCTTCCTCATTCCAAGAAAGTCTCCGGATCTCCACAAGTCAGACCAGGGTATAGCTGATAATAAACAAAATGATGAGATACACTGAGTATACATTATTTGAACCAATGTATTTAACCAAACCTGCAATGACATCGAATCCAAATACATAATCTTCAATATGGAGTCGTTCCCCCTTCTGGAGCTTCTACTCTTCTTGGAAGGCTGTCCACAAGATTTGGCCTTGTTTCTGTGGGAATTCCTGCCCATTCATTCTGTAGAGCATTTATGAGGTCAGGCACTGATGTTGGATGAAAAGGCCTGGCTCGCAATCTCCATTCCAGTTCATCCCAAAGGTGCTCGATGTGGTTGAGGTCAGGGCTCTATGTTTGGTCCGGTCAAGTTCTTCCACACCAAACTCATCAGACTGTGTTTATACTGTACTGTAACTTCTCTACTCTCATCTCTTCATCCATTTGTAAATGTACATGCAGGCTGTTTATTTTGATAACATAATAAGGGTTTTAAATGTGCAAAAACACTGTTAGTACATTTGAAGTTTTGAAAAAAAAAAGTATCTTAGACATGATGAACAAAAGAGTCTGGTTCAGGTCTGTGCTGAACAGGATTTTTTTTCCCATTAGCATGCATATGGGAATGTTTGTTTCTATTCCCTATAGAATACATATAGATCTGCACAGTTTCGTTGGCTGCTGCTGACAAGAATTTGAAAAGATGTCAAAAAATAAAAAAGAAAAAATCTGCAAAGGAGACCGAGAGTGTACGTTTGTTTACGGTTTTTATCTTCCCTAGACTGATTTGTTTATCCAGAAACTGCACCGCTCATGTCTGCCTCAGTGTGACAACTTGACATCTCTCTGGCATCCAGCGTGAAGGCAATTCCAGCATTACTTGAAGCAGCCCATTAATGCCTAGTTTTCCACCCACTTGTACAGAGTGAGATTTCTGCTCCCATGCAGATTACATAGCTGTAAAAGATTTATATGACACAGATATCAGGAGCTTCTATTCTGCGTCAGAGCTACAGTACATGTTTCCAGAGGCCACTGTACACAGGAATGTGCTATACTCATGTTAATCACTCAAATTAATAAAAAATAGCTGATGGTTGTATCGAATCAAGTCTTATCTTTAGAAGTCTAGCATTTGTTCATGCATTTGATGCAGCATGAAATTTGATATACAGTAGATTCACTTCTGCTTCTAGATTTGGGTTTTGGTGTCAATAAAATGCTTGTTTTTTATTTTATTTTCGACTTTCTTGTGAAGAGTGTGAATAGTTTTGGAGATGCGGAGTACTTCTATAACCCCAAATGATGGAAAATGTAGAGCGAAGATACTGATCTACTTGACTTGCATAACACTGGCATTATGAAACTCTCAAGGAAAAGTGTGAATAATCGATTATTGGCCAAAAAATATAAAAAATGCATGAAAAAAGTGTGAACTCATAATTCAAGTTAGTATTTTGGTATGTGTACAAAACCAAAACTTTACAAATAGGATGGAGTGGCTTTAAATATCTTGGAAGTGTCGTGTATTTAGTGTGATAAAAGGGTTGCCAGGGGGACAGGAGCTACTATTGGCCGGGAGGTGGTCCGACAGTTTAGCATCGGAGGTTCGATCATAACCGATAGTCACTGTTAGTTCAATGCTGGTTTGTTTTGGTATGGCACCAGTGATGGGAAGTTTGAATCATTTTAGTGACTCGGTTCTTTGAATCTCGTTCATCAAAATAAACAAATCTTTTTTTTTGAGTCATTTACTTCATTTCATTATTTTGATCAAAAAATAAAATAAAATGTTACATTTTCATTAAACAGACCCCCAATACGTCTACATACACAAATTTTGTCTTTAGTTCCAATAATTTAAATATTCCAATGCAGTTAAGGACATATTATGATAAACAGAATGAGTAGCTCACCTCTCATATCTTTTGGTCCGAGTCGTTTGTTCTTTTGAATCGCATAATGTATATGGGAGTCACATGACAATAGAACGAGCGATTAGGACCAAAAGACTCAAAGGAAAACCTATTTCTGTTTCCTGTACATAACCTACGGAGGTTTTGCGATGCTTTGTGCATGCGTGGCCAGTAGTACATGAAAGAATCACTCCCCGAGACGACTCGTTCTTCTGAGTCACGTTACAGACTCATTCAAAAAGAACGAATCATTCATGAACGACCCATCACTATATGGCACTACCTTCCAAATCCATCTAACTACTAATGAAATACCCACTAGACAAAAAAGCTAAAACAGGGAGGACTTGTGGTGCTTCATGACCTAAGCTGATAACCAGTGGTGGTAAAGCATGGGGTATGTCTAAGATGTGTTTATGAAATTTTCAAAATTCAGAGTTTCCATTTTTGTATTGAAATTATTATATAATACATGGACAAAAGCATGTGGCCATACCTAAGAAAAACATTCTATCCAAATACATATATTTCAAAATGGAGATGATCCTCCAAATTTGCAGCTATAACAGCTTCCACTCTTGGAAGGCTGTCCACAAGCTTTTGGAGTGTTTCAGTTTTTGGAATCTGGAATCTTTTTGGAGGTCAGGCACTGATGTTACCGTAGATGAGAAGGCCTGGCTTGCAATCTCCATTCCAGTTCATCCCAAAGGTGCTCGATGGAGTTGAGGTCAGGGTTCTATGTTTGGGCCGGTCAAGTTCTTCTACACTAAACTCATCAAACCATGTCTTTATAGTCCTCGCTTTGTCATGTTGGAATAAAAAAGGGCTTTCCCCCAAACTGTTGCTACAAAGTTACAGTAGCCAAATACTTTTGTCCACATAGTGTACTGGTACTGTACATGTCTGCTTTGGACAATGTGCTCATTCATACATTTTATTAAAACTCTACACCTGCACTATCCTGCCATTGACTGTTGTTAAAACAGGTGAAAGGCACTCGTCTGTCGGGACAAGTAGTTCAATAGCTAATTTACTGTAATTAAAGGAATTTTGTTGATTTAAGTGCACTTAATTCAAGAATATTCATCTGGTGACCTAGTGAATTTCATGAAATTACTCTCAAGCAGGTGGGAATGCAACTTTAACAAGTTATTAACAGTCAGACAGAGATATCTAATACATACCGTCATACATTTTGAAATTTGTTTTTATATGTAAATAAATAAACATCTAATACAGAAATGACTGAAATGGCAGGTGTCTAATACATTCAAAGGTAAATGTAAATGTATGCAGCCCTCATTGGGAAAACATCATTAGATTTTAACATAAAAAAAAAAAAACACACCAGATTAACGAGAGTCCTCAAAAGAAATGGAGCTGAGAATGCATAGAGTCAACAACAGTGATATACAGTCCTGAGAAGGGGAAACGGTTTGATTTGTAAATGTTGGACCGAACCTCCTTACTAAAGAATGTAATTAGCAGTACCTTTTAACAGGCAAGGAAAATATTTTGCAGTGTCTGACTCATGCCTTACTTCCTGTTTATCAGGCCAGCCAAGGTTCTTTTCCTTTTTTGCAACTACTGTAGATATTTTACTGCATGTTGCTATTTGACTTTTGCGATTATGACTGCTTGTACACTAAATCACTACAGTGCATGTTTCAAGGCCCATTAAAAAAGAGCATGAGCAAAAGTAACAGCCTTGAATCCCAGAGAGATTCTTAGCGTTTAATAGGCATTTAAGTGCAAAACCATGTCTTCCTTTCAGTTGTCTTATATGATTTTCTGTTTTTGGGTGGGGAAAAAGGAGAAGTGCCAGAGTTGGGGGGTAATGAAGCATAGGAGAGGGCGATTAATAAAGCATCAGTGCAGGATCTCATGCCACTGTTAATCCTGATTAAAAGCATAAATGCTGTTTTTGCCAAACCCACTCTGAATAAACTCATTAACTTTTACAGGGTGATTAAATGGAGCATATGTGAAAGTGTGGCATGATAAAGGGAATGCAAGCTATGTTTCTATTTCAGCTTGTTCCAGACTCTTTGTTTCCGGTCTAGTAAGAGGTATAAACAACATATTCATACAGATTAGTTCGTATTATTTACTAGGTGAACTAAACTATAAATTAAGTTTTCAAATACAATACCAGTGTGAATCCCCAGTACCAAATTGATTGTAGCTACAACTGAAACCCCATCACGTGAGCCTTATTTCCACTACATACTCAAAAAATTGGATAAATGCAACTTTATAAGAATTCATTAGAAACCGGTTGGGAGCCCTTTTTTGGACATGCTAAAAGGATGGAATGGAAGCAAGATGAAGGAAGAACTTAATAATACCCTATCTCACCTATGTGGTTTGACTCGGCACCGTGAGCCAGCACGATTGCCCGCCGATGTTCCGCAAAGTTCTGCAAGGTTCGCGAGGGCCGCCAAATAAATTAATCATACTTAATTTTTCGTGCGGAAAGATGGAAATGTAATGACAGTGCCAAAACTCACGGTGAGTCATGATGAACCCTACTTACGGCCACCTTGCGAAACCTCGTGGGTGAGATAGGGGTATAAGGATGTAATGATGACGTAGACCAGTTAACAATGTACAAACCGGATTCCAAAAAAGTTGGGACACTAAACAAATTGTGAATAAAAACCGAATGCAATGATGTGGAGATGGCAAATGTCAATATTTTATTTGTAATAGAACATAGATGACAGATCAAAAGTTTAAT
>JAOTQY010000050.1:12232667-12246228 GCA_026413445.1 Dolichallabes microphthalmus
ATAGGCTCCAGGCCCCCGCGACCCTGTATATAAGGATAAAGCGGTACAGAAAATGAATGAATGAATGAATGTCTAAAAAAGACAATTTTTAAAAAAGAAAAAGAAAAGCATGTTGTTTTGGTAAAATATTAATGTCTTCTTAAAGCATTGATGCCAGAGTATATCACTGCTAGACAATCTTAATTTTTGTAATTTTGAAACAAATGTTTTTTTTGTTTTTTTTTTTCATTTTTGGCAGTTTTTTAAAATCCAGACGTACAAATATAAGACGCTATTTCCGTATACATGATTTTCCCGCCTTCGACGTGCCCTTGTCAGGACCTGTTATTATACCTTGGGGGAAAAGCTCAGTCCGAGTTATCGTTCACTGCGGAACCAGTTTAATCAATACGCATTAGAAACGTAGACTACAGAGGGAGACTCATTGTATCAGCTTGCATTGTTTCATTCCCTGCATGGAAAGGAAATTAGATCGTGTTTTGCTGTTTTGCCTCCTCAGAGTAATAAGATAATGATTGTTGGAAATTGAGCCCTAATGTCATTCAACAGCTCCTCTTGTGTGTTGCCTGAAGAGGCTGATTAGGGCTGCTTTCCATAGCAAAGTGCTTCTGTATTCCATTGATATGCTGACGGTGTTCGGTGTAAACCCGCTGTGCAGAAATTTCTTGATGTTGATGTTTAATTATAATTACTTAGCACCTGTATAAACACACATCCACACACACACACACACACACACACGTATACTGTATAGGGTTGCGGGGTAAGGCCTGTGGGACTCGTTTGTCTGGTGTATCTCATGGTTTCGTGGTCAGACTGGGGATCGAAGGGGAATTTGGGACTTGAACTCTTTGCCCTGTGTGTGGTGGGATGTGATGTGCTGGGAGTTCTGGTACCGTTCTAAAATGGCCAGCTTTGACTTTATAAGCTGTTTCTGTTGCATTGACTTTTCTGTGTGATTGGACCACACACCGGCTGGTCTTCGGTCCCCGCAGGTATACAGTAGATGAGTAGATGGTTGACTTTGATCCTGTCACCGGTTTATTGGTACTGTATATATTTCACTAGCGTTAGTACCTATCAGTTTTTAAAAATAGTGAAAAGGTTAAAGCTACGAATAAGCTGATCAGCTTTAATGTAATCAGTGATATTATTGTTATTTTGATTTTGATTTCACTTATGTATGGTGCAGGTTAAACTTCAGGCAGATACCTACTGTAATTAACTGTAAGTACTGCAAAAGTTTCATGAAATTCTGTCCATTGGTCGATTTAAGACGCGCCCACAGTTTGAAATTTGCTCAGTACCCAGTAAAAATCCTAATCTAGTGGATAACTTTTCATAATAGTTAATTAGAGAGAAGAAGAACTTACTGTACTGTACCAAACTTTAAAAAAGAAAAAAAAAAAATTTTAAGAAGGGTCCAAGAAACCAACTCAGACATAAACAAATAATGAATAAAGATAAAACAATGGGAGGAAAAGGTAGAAAATTGGGAGTTGTTACTCAACTAAGCCGGACAAATTATAATATATTTAATGAACATTGATTAAAAAATATTGATCAAACAAAGAACCATGGAGGAGCGACAGATGAATGTCAGGTATATAAACCCATGTTGACTTTGTGGGGCATCTGTCTGTCTGACTGGTTCAGATTTGTCTGTCTAAGTGCACTATAATAAACATGATTTGCTTTTTCTCTACTTAAAGTTTGCTTAGTGATTTTTGTGAGACAATTTTTTTCCCCCGAAATTTGCCATGAGAACCTCTACTCAATGTTTTTGTTTTCATTTATGGCCCAGGTTTAACTTCAGGCAATAGCACTGCCAAAGTTTTATTAAATTCTGGACAGACAGACGTACAGGCTGGTTTCTGGTCCTCCAATGTATGAAATGTAAAGATATCATGTACAGTACAGACAAAGCCTTTCTTTTATTTATGTAGATAATCAATGTTATTGATTTCACATGGCGGCGTTATGGCTGGTTGGTGTATACTGTATACAGTACTGTATAGTGTTGACGGAAAGTTTTTTAGACCCTTCCAAGTTTTCCATATTTTGTTATAATTCACACTCATCTTGAAAATGCATTCAATAAGGATTTGAATTCATTTGTAAGATAAGTGTGATACATAAAAATGCGGAAAACTTGAAAGGGAATGAAAACTTTCTATCAGTATTTGTGTGATATTAGGCAAGGCAAGGCAAGTTTATTTGTATAGCACATTTCATACACAATGGTAATGCTGTACATAAAAGAGTAGAGAATAATTATAATTTTTTTTTATTATAAAAAGATTATTAATTATTATCATTATAAAAAGATTATTACATAATCTAAATAATCCACTCACTCATCATCTATATTGCTTTATCCTGTGTACTGTCTTCTGAGCCTATCCCAGGAGACATAGGGCACAGGGCGGGGTACACCCTGGATGGGGTTGCCAATCCATCACAGGGCACACACGTACTGTACACACACTCACATTCACGCACAACAGCCAGTTTGGGGAAGCCAAGTAACCTAATCTGCATGTTTCCGGACTGTGGGAGGAAACCGGATTACCCGGAGGAAACCCACCAAGCACAAGGAGAACATGCAAACTCCATACACACAGACCTGAGGCAAGAATCGAACCCGGATCCTGGAGGTACTGCACAAGGCGAAACTGCTAACCACTACGCCACGTTCATTCATTATACTGTAATCTTCAGTACCTGCTTCACAAGGCTCAGGGTTGCAGTGAATACATTGGCATGGTTTTTAGAAGTGGGAGGAAACCCACGTGGACAGAGGGAGAGCAAGCAAAGAAACTCAGCACAAGCTCAAAATAGAACCCGCGATCCAGGAACCGAAGTGCTTTTTACTGCATAATAATAATTGGATACTTGGAAACAAGTGCAGAGCTTTAACCTGAAGCAGCATGTTTTAAAATAATTTCCGGATGATTATTGCAGTTAAAAACGAGGAAGAATGTAGCAAGTGGCATCGGTTAAGGAGTTGCGGAGGTGAGACTTCTGTTGTGACGGGAAATGCTGGAAGAGAGGACGGCTCGGGTATGAAAGGTCAGCCATTTTCACTGCACTTTGCCCCAAGCACTGTTATGTGGCACATTCTATTTCTTAAGCTGTCACAGGAAGTACAACCATTGCCTGGCCTTTTTTTCGAGGATATACAGTAGCAAGCCGTATCTGCAGACGAAAACATTTTGTTCCTGAAAGCTCGTGTTGTATAATGCGTTCGGTCATCTGTGTTATAGACGTTGTAATATAATTGCTGTACTGTAGGGAGACAGTCTGTCCAGATTAGAGGCTGGAGAGGGAAGAGTGGCGAAGCAGCACTGAGAGAATTTCTCTGTGTGTTGCCAGGCTCAGACGTGCAGAGATGAAATTAAATGAAAGCATGTCTGGATTAAAGCTCATTAAGTGGGAGACGAGCCTTAATTGCCGCAGTTCTGTACAGCCTCACAAAGAGCCAGCCTCGCTAATCTGTTGCTTAAGGGTGATTGTTTTCTGCATTCCACCAAAAAAAAAAAGGCATGGCATAAGAAAGCAGTATTTTAGTAAAGGTTGTTTAGGAAATTGGCACAAAACTGCCTTCTGGAGAGAAAAAGCAAAGCATGTGTGTGATTAGATTTTCTCGCCTGTGCAGAGGGAAGAAAAGGAAATGTCTTCGAGTTTCAAAGCTCATCAGCTTTTAACTGGCTTGTGGTAAATAGGATAAATTTCCCTTTCGGAGTGTGTTTATTTTAAGCCGAGCGACGAGCCTGCCCTGCAGTGTATTAGCTAGTGTTTGGTCCATATATTGGCACAGAGAATGCTCCTTCAACATCAATGTACTGTGTAATACAACTTCCATCCATCCAGCCATCCATCCTTCTAGGAACTCATTAGTCCAACTAGGGACCATGGAGGCCAATGGTGACCACTGAAGGGCCAGTGCTGACACTACGGGCAATTTGGAAACACCAGCTCCCCTAATCTGCATGTCTTTGGAGTGTGGGAGGAAACCGGAGAACCCGGAGGAAACCCACCAAGCACAGGGAGAACATGCAAACTCCATGCACACAGACCCGATGCAGGAATCGATCCCAGGCCCTGGAGGTTTATGGCAACAGTGCTAGCCACTAAGCCAGGGCATAAGGCGGGGTACACCCTGGACAGGGTGTCAATCCATCGCAGGACACAAACGCGTACGGACACTTTGGGAATGGCAATTACTGTAGCCTAACCTGCTGTCTTGGGACTGTGGGAGGAAACCGGAGTACCTGGAGGAAACCCACCAAGCAAAGCTTCATGCACAAACACCCCAAGGCGGGAATCGAACCCAGGACATGGAGGCGCAAGGCAACAGTGCGCTAGCCACTAATCCACCGTGCCATCTTATAATGCAACATAAAAGTATAATATGCAATAATGCATAAAGGGAAGACTAAATATTGAGTCATAGTTCGACATGCTGAAACTCACACAGCAACAGGATGTGCAAATATAACAAATTTCTGCGGAAGTGGCATGAACTTACGTTCCTCTCATGTTTCATTTCTGTGTGGCACTGGAAACAAAAAAATGCAGCCTCGTTAACAAACAACAGCAGGAGTCTCAAGTCTGTTGCATCATGAATAAATAGTGCTTGCACCCCAAAATCCACTCACTCATTGTCGTCTATACCACTTTATCCTACTGTATATACAGGGTCCAGAGCCTATTCCAGGAAACTTAGGGCACAAGGCGGGGAACACACACACACGTACTACAGACAATTTGGGGAACAGCAATTAGCCTAACCAGTATGTCTTTGGACTGTGGTTGGAAAGCCACCAAGCACAGGAGATCATGCAAACTCCATGCACATAGATGCGAGGTGGGAATCGAACCCAGAACCTGGAAGTGCAGGATGACAGTGCTAACCACTAAACCGCTGTGCCGCCACACCCAAATTCCAAAGCTTCCCCTTCGATCTGTATCCCTTTTTGATCTTCTGCATACTGTAGATGTCTTGGTGGAACTGAGGTGACTTGAATCCAATCACAATTATTCATTCGGAATGAAGAAAAGGTTAATCCAGCAGCACTAAATCCTGCTTCGTCGTACTTCTCCATGGTTATTTTAATTCGACGGAGTAAATTAGGTTTAAATTTGAGGCATGCTCCCTCTTCCCATGCCTTGTTCCAATTGAGCTGTGCAACTTGTCCAGGTGATAATGTGACGTGGTATTTTTGTATTTTGACCAACACACACCTATTATTTAGGTTATTCTCTTTCATCAGTTTATCTCATTCATGCCTGGTCACTATTGTAGCGATGCCCATCAATGAGTGGTCTGGGGGATTGAGCCTGTAATATTCCTGGCTAGGCACAGAGTAGTAGGCCAGGACTCTGGAGGCTGCTGAATGCCTTTGCACATTGTTAGAGGGCTGAGATCAATAGTTTGCTCCAGTGTGTTTCTCTCTCTCACTCTCTCGCTTTCTTTCTTTCTGACAGGGCTGGTGAGAGGCACCTCAGTGCATTGCTGGGTGCTGATCAATAAGCTGCCAGTGATAGCAGGTGTCCTTGCATTGATCAGGCTGTTCCTTGCCGCTGGTCATTATGGAGATGTGAGATTGACCTTTACACTGAGGTGTGTGAGAAGGCAGAAGGTAGCAGGAACTCGGCTGCGAAGCCCTTCCGAGACCTGCACTTTCGCAGAGTAGAAACATGTCCCTCAGTCTCAATGCTGCTGCTGCTGCTGGTGACATTTCAGAAATCCCATAAAATATACTGGAGGCAGTATAATGCAGGCGCAGATGGCGGATTCATGAGGTTGGCTGGGATTGTGTGCCAGTTCAGTGACCGAAATATCATATCCATGCTGCACAATATGTGTTAACTTTTTGGCTTAATGAGTTTTTCAATTGCGTTGCGCTCTCTTGGAATTCCTTTACCTGAGTTATATTGCTCCAGAAAGGCTTAAACACATAGTAAATATGTGCACATTCAGACTTAACATAGACAAATACCAGCTTATATACAATGTCAGCAAAAGATAATTTTTGAGCATTTGGAATACTTACTCATGGACTAATTGGAATATTTATTCAGTTGCTAATTGTAGTGGGCGGCACGGTGGTGTAGTGGTTAGCACTGTCGCCTTGCACCTCCAGGGTCTGGGTTCGATTCCTGTCTCTTTGTGCATGGAGTTTGCATGTTCTCCCCGTGCTTGGTGGGTTTCCTCCGGTTTCCTCCCACAGTCCGAAGACATGTAGGTAAGGTTAATTGATGTTCCCAAATTGCCCGTAGTGTGTGTGTGTGTGTGAGATGGATTGGCACCCTCACACACCCTATGCTCTTACTGTAATAACACATGAATGTAACATGTACAGTATGTACTTTGTATTCACTAAGGAAATGGCTTGGAACTTAGAATATATCTCTTAGTCCTGTGAATAAACCAGAGAACATTCAGACACACACCACCATGTGTGTGTGTGTTTGTGTCTCTCCCGATCGACAGGCTATTGGCAAGCATCTCACGGGACACAGCAGACAGATCTCGCAATTCACACCTCAAGTTTTAAACTTAACAGTAACCCTTGCTGGTTCCACTCAATTTTTTTTCTCATTTCCAAACTTTCTAGAGATTTCTTCACCTGTCATTCAAACAATGCCTTGGGGTAGGGAATGCGAGTGTACTTTGATAACATCGACTGTTGTCTTTCGTGTATATCTGTGATGTGGTAGGCTGTTAGATCTATCCATATTGAATAAAAATGTCCAAAGCGTAACACTGTTGTGGACATACAATGGTACCTCGGCTTAGAAATTTAATCCGTTCCGGAGGCGAGTTCTTAAGGTGAAAATTCGTACTGCGAGACGGATTTTCCTATAAAAATGAATGTAAATGCAGATAATCCGTTCCAGCCACCCAAAAACATTACCAATATTACCAATTTCCAACACTTTAATAATATTTTCGCATATTAAAACAATCAAAACATTTAGAAAAGGCATGTAAATCAAGGTAAATATGAAATAAATAGATATTCAACCTTAATTTATGATTCCTCTTGGCACTGGCTGCTTTAAAAACAAAACTGAAATTGGCTCCGTTTTCTTCTTACTACCATCCTTGCTGATATTCTTAGGACCCATGTTGCTAATCTTGCACAAAATGCAAGAAAGCCCACAAAAAAACACTAATAGCTGAACTTGCTTCACTGCTTTTAAACGGCTCCCAGGTGAACGCGCAACTTCACCGGCGTTTGATTCCGCTTGGTTTCGGTTGTATCCCGAAAATGCTTTGTATCCTGAGGCAAATTTTTTTCAAAATGTCAGTTTGCCACAGTATGCCAAAGTACCACTGTAACTTTTTCAGTAATGTTTATTTACTGTAGGATTAGGCAGCTCGATAGTGTAGTGGTTAGCACTGTCGCCTTACACCTCCAGGGTCCGGGTTCGATTCCCCTCTCTGTGTGCATGGAGTTTGCATGTTCTCCACGTGCTTGGTGGGTTACCCTCGGTGGTACTCCGGTTTCCTCCCACAGTCCAAAGATATGCAGGTTAGACTAATTGGTGTTCCCAAATTTCCCGTGGTGTGTGTGTGCCCTGTGATGAATTGGCACCCTGTCCAGGGTGTACCCCACCTCGTGCCCTAAGCCTCCTGGGATAGGCTCCAGGTCCTCATGACCCTGAACACAGGATAAAGTGGTATAGACGATGAGTGAGTGAGTGATTTGGGATTGTCTCAGTAATACCTTTTAGCACATTTTAGCTGCTAATCAAGTTATTCAAATGAACAGCTGCGATGTAGCAACATCAAAATTTTATTTGGACTTTTTCCATATTTTACCAACAAAATGTTGTTATTCCGGGTCTTTACATTGTCTATTTCCGAGTAAAAATAAGACTATAACATATATTATAAGACTAATTTAGATGTAATCTTATATTTCCTTTACTTTTGTTAGTTCACTATGTTCACAATGTTTTATTGGCTTTGTTACGATAAGATAACAGGCACAGTTATTTTATATCGTAATATACACACATAAGGTAATACTGTACGGATTTGTAGTTTTTCTGGCATATGGTCGATTTCTTGCAACTACGCTACCGGTTACTTACGTTTCAACATCATCCGTAAAAGTAAGACGGTAAATACTAGATTTAAATGATTGCAGCTTTTTAATCAGACCGTAACATCTTAACATAACTCTAAGGCTACTGATACACAATGGTTGTGGCCTGAAGTGCTTGTTGAACTTTTATGCAGCCATATTTTCAGGAAGACGATTATTGTCTCCTTTAGCTGGGATTAGATTGGCTGGACGAGTCTGCAGGGTTAGAAACACTCAGGAGCCGGCACCAATTCAAGTGGCAGCACAATCACGGGCGCTTCTGGACCTCCTGTGTTTACTGCGATTCACAACAACAACACAGTCTGAATGTGGGGATCTTAAAACCGCTGAAAGTTTGGGTGCGTATAGTTATGCACACAGACATGACAGCTTTAACAGACTAAAGTTTCACTCATCAACTTCTCTGCCTTCGCATTTTGGCCACATCCAAATGGAACTATCTGAAGTCTCTTAATATAGCTGCTGTTTCCTTTTTTTTCTCTCTCTCTCATATTTGAACATGTTGTTCCGCTCATATGGTTTTTGAAGATAAATGTTATGTTTGATAAATTGTGAAGAATATCAAATGTGTTTTTTCGACCGTTCTTGTTGTGACAGAATAAGGCTGGGAGAAAAGGCTTTCTGTCCAAACTAGGAGCTTCAAAAGGCCTTTGAATTAAATGTGACTCCATTGAGGAGAATGAAAAGTGTTGGACATGTGGGTGCCGTGCTGCAGGAAATGGCGGCTCTGAGCCACACTGAGAGATGATTCATTCTGGCTTTGATGGGTGTTTTGCATTTATTTCACAACTTTTCTTTTTAATACAAGAACTACTTTATAACTCGCAGACAGTAAATTTTATAGTATATACAAGGGAGGACGAATCATAAAAGCATTTACTAGCACGCCGGGCAAGGAAAAGCTCCTGGATGTTTGCCCAGTCCCATATTAACATTGTCTTAACTGACTATATGAAATGCTGGTAGCTAAAGTGATATAGGGAGCTAGTTAATACGGAACACTTTCACTCACTCTCCTGGGAGCCTATGACAGGAGACTAAGAGAATGAGATGGGGTACACCCCGGACCCATACAGCGCACTCACCATGGTGCATTCCAATCGGCCTGAAGTACCCTGCGAAGTACACTACACAGGGTGTTCAGCCACGTTAGGAGTGATTCCAATGTTCAGTTCAAAGGGAACTGCGAACGGTGTAGGGAACGAGTGAACAACGGGACTTCACTTCACCGGGAAAAAGGGAAGGACAAATTTCCCAGAAGTCACTGCATCTCACTCTAGCTAAAAAATGGAGCTAGAAAAACAATTTAATAATCAATATCTGATTATAATACACTTCTTTTCACTTACACTACAGTTCACGTGCAATATGTAACTAAATTATGTGCCAGAGCTAATTCTATTCTATTCTATTTTACTTCTATTTATTGTTGTTTTTCTTTAAAATTTTTTTTTTATTTCTTTAATTTTATTTTCCTGTCTAATATATATTTTTTCCTAATCTAACTTTTCCTATAATATGCGACCCATCATATCAAGTCAGGTATTAAGACACACCGGTTAGTTCTGCGTCATGGCCAATAGAGTGCAATATGGGAAATGTATCAAATATTCCAATTCTGGAATAAATCGGTTGATAAATACCTTATCTTCCTGATACTTCGACAGAATTGAGAAACTTTTCATTCTAAACATTGTTTAATGAATCAAGCCGGTTATTCCTTGCTTACGTACCAAGAAATGAAGGCTCTATAATTTTCATCGTAGATTTATTTTAAAGGATAGAGACAGAATATCAAGGAATAATGCAGAAAAAAGCTGGATACAAAAACTGATTTGCATGTCTACCTGGAAAGTATTTGTTCCCCAAGCAAAATGTGACTCAGTACTTGGTGGAGAAAGCCTTGTTGATAAGCACAGAGGTAAGACGTTTCTTGTAGTTGGTGACCAGGTTTGCACATATCTCAGGAGGGATTTTGGTCCACTATTGTTTACAGATATTCTCTAAATCCTGAAGGTTTCTTGCCAGTCCATCTTCAGGAGGTTCTCACACTGGCCATATCTCTGCAACTGGACATGGTAGACTTCTAAATTTGATATCAGAATCTGAAAAAATATATAACTCAAATCACCCAAAATCCCACAGGGTATTACTGTATGCATTATTTTTTTTTTATATACAGTATATATAAATCCTGGACATATTATGAGGACTTACAAATGGATGTACAGTATGAATGGTCATTTATATCCAGGATGTGACAAAGATCTCCGAATCTCATAACACAATCTTTTCCAGCCACCGTAGTTGCTGTCTAATTGGACTCTTATTAATGTTTAATTTAACACAGCATGCATGTGTGAGAAGCTGTTGCCGTGGGAATGATTAATCCAGCTCCTGGTTCCTGCCGTCTGCCAGAAGCACATGGGCAGCCCTCTGCTCTCCATACAGATTAATTATAAGGCCTTGTGCGTGCGGAGTGTGAGTGGGAGAGCTCTGAGTGAGAAGGACATGAATCAGTGGAAATCAATTTGAGATGAAATGTATCCTGCACTTTCTCTCATCTAATCTGTGTTATGGGCTCTCATCATCACAACGGGAACGCTGTCCTCTATTTGGCAATGAGAGAGAGAGAGAGAGAGAGATGCAATATATATGCCAAATGACCTATTTGACCAAATCCCAGCTTACAATGAGTTGGACCTCCGTATGTGTTTGTGCATGTGTGTACAGTATAGCGCTAGTTAAAAATGCTTCTGTTTATTTATTTGTCAACTATTTTAATCCAATCATTATCATTTAATATATTATTTAAAATAATAGTCAAAAGTTGATATGAATTTCGGAATTTTAAAAATATTTAGTCTTCCAAGGACTCCCCATGTTTGGGTAAAACATGAAGCTGAAGTCCATCGGCATGTCGAACATCCTTTCAAGCTTTTTAAGATGATGGACTGGAGGGCATGTTCCTACCTTAGAGCATCACACTCCTCAGCCTCCTTGGAGACTCTGTGCCACAGTACTTTAGAGGAGGACCACACGTTAGTAAAACCACCAAATGTGGATTCCTTCCCGGCCATGGAAAAACGGCCCGGCTCTCCAACCTCTAAAATTATGCCATGAAGGACCCATGGCAGAAAATGCATATAAACATGACCCTAGTGGGATCTAGTGGAGGATGCTTGGTGACAGCCCGTTATTGCAAACCGTCTTGTTTAACTGGAGTGGGAGTCTTTTTTTTTTTTTTTTGGGGATTTTTCCAATTTTCTCCCTAATTTAGTCGTGGCCAATTCCTCCACGTCACTAGGGGGCGCTCCCACATTAAGGCTACCACTACCACTCAGTCGGGAGGGCCGAAGACTATCACGTGTTTCGTCCGAACCGCGTGACGTCAGCCGACCGCATCTTTTCGAACTGCTCGCTCACGCACCATTAGGGGCGGAGTAACACACTCAGAGGACAGCGCTAACCGCTCCTTCCGCGTGCGCGAGCTCACAGACGCCCCTGATTGGCTGTAGAGCCGTGATTAATGTGGGAGCGAAAGTTCCTCTCATCCCTTCCCCCTGAGAGAGCTCGGCCAATCAGCTCTCTCTAGGCCTCCGGCTGTGAGAGGAAACAGCATCACCCGGGGTTCGAACCAGCGATTTCCGGATGATAGGGCGAGCGCTTTACCAATGCGCCACTCGGAGCCCCCCTGGAGTGGGAGTCTTGGTCTACATCACCAATGTCAGGTCAGACCTGGACCTGTATGTGCTGCGTAAGCCATCCCACGAAAAAGTTGATAGTTAAGCATTTCTCATGCTAGCTCAGTTCACTCACTTTCTCACTCAGCCATACCACTTTATCCAGTATTCAGGGTCGCGGGCTAGCTCAGTTGACTGAACAAAATAAAAATGCAGCTTATTAATCGCAATAAAAATGCTAGTTGTCTATATGTTCAGATACTGGTATCTCTGGTTAAAATTGCATAAGAAAGGTTTGTTAAAAAATGCTTTACAGATTAATTAAAATACTCTCAAAAAAATCTAACAATGTACAGTATATTTTAGTGGTGAAGAAAAGCAATAACACCAATTGAAGTCCCAAGTACACATTTACTAGGCTCTAAGGTTTCAGCTCTTTATCTTTTGTTCTTATTTGGGTTACATTCTGTCACTGCTGGCATGGAGGCGATCACCTTGTGACATTTTTGAGATGTTCTTGAGAGGTAGTTTTGGCATTGTGGGCAGGTGCCACATCCTGTAATCATGTCATGGAAACACAGCGTAACAACAGTAGCAGATGACATGGCACCCCAAAGTGGACTTAAAGTAACTTGGATTCTTTGCTCTCCACTCTTCCTCCATACACTGGGACCTTGATTTCCAACTAAAACTCCAGCCAAGTTCTTAAATTGGTGGTGCTTGACCATCTTCTTAAGGCGCAGTGGTTAGCACTGTCGCCGTGCACATCCAGGATTCGAGTTCGATTCCCAGCCAGGTTCGATTCCTGCCTCCGTGTGTACAGTATGTTTGAGTTTGCATGTTCTGTGGATGTACCCCAAGTATCATCCATACATTCGTCTTCTATATCGCTCATCCTGTGTACAGGATTGTGGGGGGCTTGGAGCGTATTCCAGGAGACTTAGGGTAAGAGGTTGGTAGAAAGGGTGCCAATTCATCGCAGGACACACACACACACACACACAATATGGGCAATTTTGGAACGCCAGTTAACCTACTGTAATTTGCATGTTTTTTGAAAACCCACCAAGAACAGGGAGAACATGCAGACTAACTCCACCCTGAAGGTGCGAGGCCAGAGTGCTAACCACCGCGCCACCGTAAAAAATTTTTTTTTTCATTATTATAATTTTTATTCTGTCATGAAGTTTGATACGGATTAAGATCATTGCTTCACATTTATGGGAAATCTTGGCTTTATATAATACGTACATTTTGGTGCATTAGAAAGAAGGATGGAACCAATGAACAGATAAATGAACGACCGCCCTACAAGCTTCAGATTGTAAAAAGAATATATTTTCAGCAAGAAGTGCTTGAGCCTGCTGCTCTTCTGCTATGTTTTATAACCGGAGATGTAGCGAGAGTATTGATTCTGGTCATGAATTGTTGTGAAGGCCTTTAACTGCTCCTGTTGTTTCACTGAGGTTTTGGTTACTGTCTCCTTGGTTATCCGAGCTCTTCAGCTGGGAGTCTCAACATGCTGTTGCATGGTCGGAAGCCGAACATTGGGGGACTTCATCACAATCTACCCTCTCTTGTAGGTCGGTGCAGTCTTTATAGCAGTGTCAAAATATACTTGGACAGTATACGAGCTGTTCTCAAGCTTTGATTTTATATATATATATTTTTATTATAATGTTTTATTGGATTTTTTTCCAGATTTTCTCCCCAATCTTAGTCGTGTCCAATTCCTCCCAGTCACTAGGGGGCTCC
>JAOTQY010000050.1:12348145-12360601 GCA_026413445.1 Dolichallabes microphthalmus
AACTCCATGCACACAGAGACGGGAATCGAGCCTGGCCGGGAATCGAACCTGGACCCTGGAGGTGCAAGGCGACAGTGTTAACCACTACACCACCGTGCCGCCTTTCACGAACCAAATTCACTTAAATAGGTGGCATGGACAGGAACATGCCTCATTTCTATCATCCCTGGATGAAGGTTATTTTCTTGGTGAATATTTGCAAAGCAAATCAGGGTAGAAGACATTGTTTCTATATATATATTTTAAAAAAAGGCCATGAACTTAGTTTAAGAAACGGAAATCAATTTTAATTTTTTCTTTTTTTGTGCATGCAATAGAATGTGTGGCGTATTGCTTTGTTTCAGATACAGGTCAATCATCTGGGACAAGGGTGAATTTTTCACCGTCAAGATGTTATTTCCTTCGTAAAGATGCATGCCTATGGTGTTTAATTTAACTTTTTTTTTATATTAGAGACCTGGCAACTCTAAAGACCTCCAGGTGTTTTTAACATCTGCCCCATAGACAATGAGAAATTAAAAGAGAAATTTATATTAAATAAAAGTATTATACATTTACAGTTAAGAAAAGTAACCGGTGTTCCACTTTTCAGGATTTAGCTGAAATGTTTCAAGTTTCTTTTTCTTCCTTATGTACCAAGTCAGTGAACGAGAGCGAAGTAAATGCAGTGGTAATAGTGGTAATTTTATTTTGGGGGCAAATTATTTATTTGTAAATCAATAACATACTCATAGCTGAGCAATCTTCTGATGCAGGACAGCTCTCATGTCTGTGCACTGCACATTGTCTGTAATGGTGGTAAAGAAGTGGCGTGTATTGGCCATTTGTAGGGAAGTGCTGCTCTTGGGGTATGCGGACATTACGGCTTCATAGTGGGACAGAATGTCTAGTGCACACAGAAACAATGTCTCTGGTTGTCCGGGCATCATCACCTGCATGTGGAGAACGTGGCAGAAAAGCTGAGTCAGCACAAACAGAACCTCCTGACCAAGATTTCCACTACCAGTGCTTTTAGGGGAGGTTGTGGCGGTGGCTTGGAGTGGCATTTTGCTCTTTACAGAGTCTATGATGCCCCTCATGGCAATAGCACACAGCTGTCCTACATGTGCCCAGCCTTGAGGAGGCAGCCATCCTGCACAGCTAGAGCCGCAGAGAAGCTGGAACATACGCAACAGGAACACGGACACCTGCAATTCATGAGCAAAAGAACGGAGGTCCAGTAATGGGAGGAACTCCACGTATTCCAGAGAATATGGCACATGAAGCTTATCTGACTGGAGAAGCTCATGCAACACTTTCAGTAGTCGCTGCCATTCGTGCACTGTACACCAGGGGAGAACCTGTGACACTGCCACCAACAGGCCTTTACTAAACATGTTCATTTCCTCTGGATTGAGCAAGTTTAGAGACAAGGAGTCCAGCATTATTTTCTGGATGTGATCTGTGAGACAACAACATTCAACCCAGGCCAACAGGCCAGTGCCTTGACCATAGTGAGGCAACACCAATTCAGACCACTCCTGCTCAGAAAGCTCAGCTACAGCCATGAGAGAGGTTGGAACCTCATACTTGAAATGCTCTCCCCACACTTCTTTTAGATGAATGCGGACAGTCCAGTCAAGTTCTTCCATTTTTGCATAAAGCCAAGAAATTGCTCTGGAGTAAGTATTCGGAGCTAGAGCCACTTCCCTGCCGACTGCCTTGCCGATTATGGTCAGAGTAGAAACTAAAAGTTCTTTGGATTCAAGAGATGAACTAGTATCACTCTCTGATTCTTGCTCCCAGCACTTACTGCAATTATTCAAAAGCTGAGCAAGACAGTATAGGAGAGCAAACGGAGAACAATTCATAATCCAATGTGTATCATCGTCTGAGGGTATACGGGCCAAAGCTGACTGCAAAAGTCGTAGGCACACTTCAAGTCTACAGGGTTGAGGGCATGAGTGAGAGAGGAAAGGCAGGACAAAAGCATGCATGATGTCCTCTGGTAGGAGGAAGCTTAGTTCTGCTCCGCTTTGGTCAGTCATTTTGGACTCCATTAATGCTGACAGGAAACAAAGAAACTGGTCTTCCTCTTGAGTTGAAGCAAGTTTGTTCCACATGGTTTCTTGCAGACATCTGCATAATAGGTTTGACTCTTTGTTTCTTGTTCCACTCGGGTCCCTTGATGTGCTCATAAGTCCAGGGAGCTGCCGGAGTATCTGAGAGAGAAGGGTATGAGCGCCGAGGTTTACCACAGCCATGTGGCAGCACCGGTGCACCGTGGCCTCAGGGTTCAGGAAGGCCATGCGAGCCACAGCATTAATGGCTGAACTCAAGCTGCTTTTCGCTTCACCTTGAATGATGCAATTAAAAGCCAGATTGAGCTCCTGATCAAAGCCTACTGTAACAGAGCTCGGAAGGCATCCGTGCAAACCTTTCTTTGATAAGGTAAGAATTTCTGAAAGATTTGCATTCTTGTCTGGTAAAGGCAGCTGGGAAAATAGTTCCACAACAATATCCTTAAGCTTTTTGCAGTGTTTTATATCAGCATCGCTTTGGCATTTAGATATGAGAGAAGAGACCAAGGCCATGACAAGGTCTTTTTTCACAAATGCACCTTTGTTTCTTTCAAGGCAGCTTAGCCACTCTGTATCGCTCGTAGTCTGGCTCAGTCTGAAGGCGAAAAGTTTAGGAAGGTCCTCAAAACCCTTCAGATTGCCGTCAATGATTGTTATGGCGACGGTTGCAATTTCATTCCATGGACTTTCAGGTACATTAAGAGACCAGGATGCGAGCAAATCTTCCAAAGTACTTTTCAAACTATTTGTCGTCTGTTCATTTCCACCCAGATTCCCAGACTGGAGCTCCAAAGACTTAATAACTCTGCCCAGACTATCCTTGAGACGGAATGCTAAAGAACTTGAGTCATTAGCGGGCATGTTCAATAACTGTCTGTTTTTCCATACTTGTATTACTTCCAGGACTGTATCTATAGCCTGGAGGAGTGTGATTCCACGTGGCTTGCTCTGCGCAGGGGTGAGCGTAGCGGCAAGATCTCTTTGAGACTCACTTATGGCCTGAAGAAGATCGACACTTTCCAAAGCATTATTTCTCTTTTGCAGACTGACCGAGCGAGCAATTTTTTGGAGTTTGATTTCAGCTGGAAGGTCTGTTGCGTGGTCCAACAGATAGAACGTGTACAGCATATCTAGGCAGTTGCAGAGAGCAAAATAACATCTCTCAGATGACAGTATAGTATCCTTGACGTCCTTGAGTGCTTGGAATAGGATGGACATTATGCATGTGGTGGACATGTCCAAATCTGGGTCTGGTTTAAATCGTTTCGAAGCTTGTGATGAGCAGTCAGGGAAAGTCTCCGGGTTACGGACACATTGGGCAGTAAAGATTTGATCTAGGTTGTCTACTGTTTCTTTCTTTCCTTTCAAGAGTTCCCACCATACTTCCAGCAAGAATTTCACATCATCATCATCTGTGCTATCCCTCGTGACATGTTTCACCAATCTCTCCAGCTCTGTGCACTGTTGGACCGATTCAAAGCATTGGAGCAGCTCAACATAGATGCTGAAGAAGCCCATAGATTTGATCAGTTCAAACATTACTGTATGATTAATATCAGGGAGGCTATTCAGTAAAGCAAATAATGGATTTTCCCTCCATCTGCTATCGAGATCCTCGCCGTTCTCATTCTCCAAAATTTTGCTCCATAGAATACACAGAATCCTCTTTTTCCAGAGGAGACTTTCGTGGTTGTTTACACACATCTGTCCGCATACTTCAGTGACGGCCTGGACGACAGGGCGTCCAATGTGCTTCCAGTCCTCTTTCCTTAAAGTGGACAGAGACTCTGGCTGGCATAGCTGATTTGCCAGCAAAAATCCACCCTGTATGACGGCAGTCTTCTCACAGTTCAGCCAGGACTCTGAAAGCAAAGCAAACAAGGCAGCTTTTTAAATGGTTTACACTGTTACAAATTTAAACTGCATCTCATGCTTCACAATTGCAAAGCAAGCCACATTAATTATTAGTTTGACATCTTAATATATTGTGGAATAATTCTTTTAGGTACTTTAGTGACAGATCCAGTGGCATGAGCAGAAAAAGTAAACTTTCAGTTAAACAAATTTATAAAACAATAGGAGAAACATGGAGATTAAAAGAATGTACATGTTAGTGCTAATAGTAGATTCAAAAATAAATTTGTTTAACCAGTATCACGCTACTGATTTTATTAATTTAACTCGATTAGAAATAGGTGAAATACACAGGACACACATGAACAAATATCACTGCAAAAATAAGTGAAGAACTAGAACAGAAAAGAAAAGTGAGGCACAACTAGAAGAAAAATAAATCCATTTCTTCTTTTCAATTACAAACATGAATACAACATAATTAGTCTTCTGTTGGATCACTTGTAAGAAAAAAACTGTTTTAAATAGTGCCTTGGTTTGATTTGATTACTACACACACACACACACAACGAACAACCGACACACGACTATCAATGATGAATGAAACATTACTTGTAGCTGCATGTTGAGATTAACTGTACTGCTTGTGATATTAGAGTCTATTTGCTACAAAAAATGTGGCCACCAGAGGTCAGTATAACGAGCCCTTACACAACGCTTCACCTTTTGGTGAAACTATTGACTGGGAAGCCTCTGCGTCTAAATGAGGCATAATTTCACCATGACTAATGGCTAATCGGGTGACATAGTGGCATAGTCGTTAGCACTGTCGCCTTGCACTCCAGGGTCCAGGTTCGATTCCCAGCCAGGCTCGATTCCTGTCTCTGTGTGCATGGAGTTTGAATGTTGTCCCTGTGCTTGGTGGGTTTCCTCCCACAGTCCAAAGTCCAATGTATATTAAATCTAATTGGCGTTCCCAAATTGCCCATGGTGTGTGAAAGAGCGTGTGTGTGTGTGTGTGTGTGCCCTGCGATGGATTGGCACCCTGTCCAGGGTGTACCCTGCCTTGTGGCCAAAGTCTCCTGGGATAGGCTCCAGGCCCCCGCGACCCTGAATACGGGCTAAAGCGGTATAGACGATGAGTGAGTGAGTGAGTAATGGCTAATCGGTGTATGTATGGTCTTAGTCACATGCATACGTGGACCTGTTACACAACCAGTTCATATAAATATATATTTTTTTGTCTGTACATTGGTCAGAAGTCGCTCTTTCAGTGATATCTTTACTTTTCATACATTGGAGGATCCGAAACCAGTCTCAGGAAATTGTCTGTCTGTATGCCTGTTTGTCTGTCCGGCCAAATTGTCACGGATCACACAAAACTGGCTGGACAGAATTTACTGCAACTTTTGCAGTACTTGGACATCTGCCTGAAATTTAACCTGCACCATATGTGGAATCAAAATGTTGCGTAAAAGCGATGAAGAGTTATGTGCTGGATTAAATAATCTGCCCTGAAATAAGCTACTAGGTCAACGTAAATAAACACCTGTACAATAAACATAAACATAGATAGTATCAATAGATAGAATTTCCTAATATTTTGCCACCAATCCAGTGGAAACCAATACCATTACTGAAACCAATCAATTTTTATGTTGTTTTTGTTCAATTTTTCTTGTGAAATTACAGTTTTAAACATTTAAAGGTTGATCTTTGTTGCACACAGACATGTATGTGGGCTTCAACCTGAAACAACAACAACAATAAGAAGAAGAAGTAGAAGAAGAATATCACTGAATACATTAAAGCTGATCAGCTTATTTTTAGCTTTAACCTTTTAACCACTTCTACAAACTCTTTTCAACTCAGTTAAATAATTATTAGACTAAAATAGGACTAACTGTGTACCTCAAGTACACCTAACAAAAATGACTATGTTGCAAGAACCTGTAGCTTTTAATGAAGATACTGTACATCAAGCATTGAATGAAAGCTGAATGAGAACGCGCATGCGCTGTGAATATAAACGAACACTATTACCTTGATGCATCATTGCTTCGCTTGTAACTTAATGAAATAATCAGTCCAAAAGGTCCATGTGTTTATTCTCTGTACAGTATATTATCCTGACTGCGAAAACACAGCGAAACCGACACATTTACTATTCACCGCTACAGCGCTGTCATGCGGACCAAAGCGTTCAAAAGCGCAGACTTTTCTACACACTTCCGCATCAACGAGTGCGACAGAAGAGGAACCTACAGGACCTAATTCGCATGGCTGTGTGTCCGCAGCGCCCCCGTGCGGCCTGGTGGAGAAGGAGGGGAGAAGTGTACTGCGCATGTCTCCTGTTATAGGAGCTGACGATACTTGCAGTTATTCTGAAATGAAAGTGAAAGTTTGCATGGCGGTTTGTTGGTGCTCAGGCTGCAGGGTTTCTCTTAAATTAGTTTTATCATGATTACTGCTTTTGGTGGACTATTCCTGGCTTTATTGTTTTCAGGTGAGGTGCTAACACCTGTTATTTAACATTTCTTTCACTTTTTAATAAGAAAGGCTACACCAGACCTAACCAGGAAATACTAATCCCAAGCCTTCCTTCTGTAAGCCATTAGTCATCTGAGTTCTGTACTTACTTTTTTAAAATTATTATTATTTAAGACAATCTGAATGCTATGGAAATGTTAAATAAATCATTTAAATGCAATGTTAATTTAATTAACTTTTACACAACAGCTTGTTGAGATCTCATTTACTCAGGACAATAGCACTGCATTGTTGTAATGGCGTAAATCCAACATAATGAACATTTGGAGAAATGTCTTTGCAACGTTCTATTAAATAATGATAGAGTTTGTCAAAGTGCTGGCACGGTGGCGTAGTGATTAGCACTGTCGCCTTGCATCTCAAGGGTGTGGGTTCGATTCCCGCCTCGGGTCTGTGTGCATGGAGTTTGCATGTTCTCCACGTGGGTGCTTGGTGGGTTTCCTCCCACAGTCCAAAGACATGCAGATGAAGCTAATCAGCATTCCCAAATTGCCTGTAGCATATGAGTATGTGTATGTGTGCCCTGCGCTCGACTGGCACCCCCGTCCAGGTTGTACCCCGCCTCGTGACCTAAGTCTCTTGGGATAGGCTCCAGGCCCCACGCGACCCTGAATATAGGATAAAGCGGTATAGATGATGAGTTGATGATTGTCAAGGCGGCATGGTGATGTATTGGTTAGCACTGTCACCTCGCACCTCTAGGGTCCGGGTTCGAGTCCCACCTTGAGTTGGATTGGGTTAGGGTGGGGTTGGTGGGTTTCCTCTGGGTACTTTGGTTTTCTCATGCTTTTAAAGCCCACGTTGATTTGTGTTGCAATGTTTTTAAGATGCTATATTCATTATTTTTAAGTAAACATACAGTATTACTGCTAGGTTTGGGTATTTCTACCATAAGTATTGTTGTCTCGCTGTTAGACTTTTTACGATCATGTTTTGCATTGCTTTTACTTACACTAGCCTCAAGTAACCTAATGTTGATCTGGAGCTAGAACCTACAGTGACATTATATGTTTTTGAGCAGGTGTATGTAGACCTCAGTCGGTTCACGATGTCCAGTGGCTGCCGTGTCAATTTCAGGATGAGACGGTCCGAATAAATGAGGAGGGGCATAAAGAGGTCAAATTTCACCCTCGAAGTGCAGGACTGCAATTTGGAAATGCAGGAGACAGCCCTCTAAACTCCAATGCTATCACCTTCCTCGTCACAAGTGAGTATATGATCAGCAGACTGCATTTAGAACCACCTCAGTGGGACAAAGATACAGGAATATCCTGTATGGTACAGTATGATAAGGCCGAAAGTGTATTCATATTCATTTTACGTAGCATCAAAGGTGGATCTGAGGCGTTATTTGGAAGGTCGCGAGGACTCACTGGAATGTGAGATCCAGAGATATGACACTAAAGGCATTGTAATGCGCTGGCCTGGTTTGGGTGCACATGAGCATGATGTCTGGTTCACATGTACCATTCGGCATAATGAGGGTCACTTTCGCCAAACGACCTTCCTCAGACACACACCTGCAAAGGAAGGCTACCAGGAGAGGATTGAAATTGGCGACAGAGAACTTTTGACCACCTCAGGTAATCAATCACAAGTACAGGTACACCGTCAATCTAAACCATGGGTTTTAGCAGAGTGTTCTCCATCAATTGTTAGACCTTCCTGATGTTCTTTGTTTCAACAGCTACGATGGTTGTCCTGACGCGCACCCCTGTAATTCAGGTGGGTCTCATGAAGGAGCAAGCCCTGCATTGTCAGTTCGCTGTGGACCACAAGCAGGCGAGTGTGACAGTGGAGTGGGTGTTCCAGCGGCATGGCGAGCGCACTAAACTTTTCAGCTACTCGAGTCGCACAGGCAAAAGTGAAGGCGGTGGCGTGTCTGTGAAATCCCTTTCAGCAGGAGATGCCTCACTGAAACTACCGCTCACTAAGCTGACAAGCGAGGGCACATACACGTGTTCAGTTTTCATCCCGCCACTTCACTCCAACAGTGACGTCGTCCTCCACATTCAAGGTGGGACAATCAATCATGTCCCGTTTTAAGTGTCTTAATAACTCAACCAAGTGTTTAATCATGATTGCGACCTGTTCTGTCCATTATGTCCCAACAGAACAACCACGTGTAAGCTTGAACGTAGGCTCAACCTTGTCCTTAACCTTGGGTCAGGACCAGAAAGTGGTGTGTGACACTCTGGGCTACTACCCACTTGATGTGACCATCGAGTGGCTGAGAGAGCCAGTGGGTTCGAACCTGGTGCCTGAGGTTATGAAGAACGTCCTGTACTCCAGCCACCGCCACCATCAGGACGGCACATTCTCGCTCTCAGCGTTCTTTCTGCTCCAGCCCGGACTGGAAGATTCCAATTACAAGTACACGTGCCGGGTGCACCATCAGTCTCTGCGCACACCAATCCGCAAGAGTTTCACGCTCATCGTCACAGGTGGAAATACACTCACCAGAAAACTTCACTGCATTTATTGGATTGGATTCTTGGAAAACCCCTTAAGTCACATATTTCTGCCACTAGATGGCGGGAGATCTTTAAAAGTCACATTTGGCTCGATATACACTACAGTCGTTCTGTCTTTTCCAAGATTTCTCCTTTTTCTCACTGTTTAGAGCAAGACTCAACATTGTGGTACATCTTAGTGTTTGGATTCATAATCGTCATGCTGGGAATTCTCACATGGCTACTGCCCCAGTATATTGCTGGTAAGTTTTTTTTTTGTGAATTTATGTAAATATTTTGAAATATTAATATGTAGAAGTATGGCTTTAAAGCCAATGATATATGATGATCTAATTTTGGTATAGTAGTACAAATAATATCCCATCATTAGCAAAGATATTATGGCTATATATAATATTTAAAAGAATATAATGATAATTTTAATAATGGAGGAAAAACCTATCGGGCATTAATGAAAATTCTTCATACAGACTTTAATAATGTGCTCAATGTTAAAAATGTAGTGCAAAGAGTGCATTGAGTATTTGAATAAAAAGCCACAGGTGCACTGGAATGAGGAAAAACCGAAGCTGACAGTTAAAGGAGCAAAATCAGGTTTTCATCTGGACATGTAGAAAGAATTGAGAAAATCTTTTATTTTGATGTGAAAAAAAATCAACTGATAGACCAGCAAACTGTTCTCAGGGTGACGGACAATAATAAAAGCAGAAAAGAACCAAATAACTATCGAAAAAAATTTAAATTACAAGTGATCTTCTCATCTTAAACCCCAGGAGACCTCACTGCTCTCATCACATTTTTTTCCAGTTACAGTGTGTGCATATACAGTACTAACCCTATGACTGTCGGTTATTGCGAAACTTCCTCTGTTTGAAGTCAGTGATAACATTCAGTAGTCATCAGACGCTAATAAACAGACAGAGTAAATAGAATCCACTTAATCACTTTATTTATCGGTTGGCACTCCTACGTTACTATGTTACTACGAAGAGAGGAATAAAGAGCAGTTCCTAGCTCAAGCAGCCCGGGTTTATCTTACGGCCCCATGCATACGGGGTGACAGTGAGCCATTCTTCAGTCTGGATGGTAAGAGGAAGTTCTGATATTTATAAAGAAATGCCATGAGTAGGTAGCCATGATTGGCTCGCCGAATGCAAAGTGACTGATGTGTGTGTGTTTATTTAAAACCATTCTGTGCAGAGTTTCGATTGGTTATTCCATGACACAGGCTTGTTCCATGTGCTCCACGTTATAATGCTATGTATAATTAGGAAAGATGCATTTTAGATAAGTGTTTGTGAGAGCCGCGTGAGGCTAGTCATGTGTTTTGTCGTGAGGATCAGCCCAGAAAACCCTGATCGGATATACAGTACGTTGGTGGTCAGCTGTTCCCGACGAGGGGTCGCCACAGCGGACCATCCAACTTGGCCACGTCAGATGCCCTTCCTGACGCAACCCTCTCGTTTTATCTGACCTTGGGAACGGCACTGCATCCAGTTGCTGTGATTTAGACATTGGGTGGGAATTGAACCTGGTCCGTTCGCACAGTTGGCAAGAAACAATCATTGCACAGCACTGCTAATATACATACATACATAAAATAATGCATAAACAGAAATCGACTCCATAGAGAGTGTACAAGACAACAGAAACATCATAGAAACCGGGATAGCGACTTGAGCATGTTAATCCAATAGATCTCTCACTGCTTAAGGTGCTGAAGTTTGTCTCCACTCCTGTGCTTAATGTTTTAATATTGAGTGAAATTAATCAGTACTAATGGGGATCGATTAAAGCGGTTTGTGAATATAAAAATATGATGGATTTGACAAACTCTATTATAGAGTATTTTTGAACATTTTAATACAGGTATCCTTTGAATGTCTCT
The DNA here is from genome assembly GCA_026413445.1 of Dolichallabes microphthalmus. Lineage (NCBI taxonomy): Eukaryota > Metazoa > Chordata > Actinopteri > Siluriformes > Clariidae > Dolichallabes > Dolichallabes microphthalmus. The sequence continues at coordinate 12,358,972 of JAOTQY010000050.1, forward strand.
GATTCCAAAGATTTAAAAAATAGGAAATAAAGAGGTTTTAATATTTGATCGAAATCAGAAGTGTTTGTGTTAGTATAATCATATGAAACGTTGATGAAACATTGTTTTATTATTTATGTTATTCTTTTTATTAATTATATATATATTTCTCTGTCACAGCAAGAAAACAAGCAGCAAGCAAGGTGAGGGGAAACGTTCTCAAAACTTAAAACTTGTGTGAACATCTTTGGTTGGTTCGCCTGGGGACAGCTCCTTTATTTCCTTATTTCTCCCTTCAAAACAGTGTCTTTTTTTCTTTATGGAAGTATTTCCTTCAGGTTACTCTGGTTAAGCTTATATTTATTTTGAGGTATAGTCCAAGAATTAATAATCTGCATTAATAATTACAATTAGATCATTGTGAGAACCAAATGTGTAAAGGTGATCATTTGTATGAGTATATATGCAGGGACATTTGCCTAGTGGTCAGAAATGAAAGCTTTGTCCATGTACACTTAGTTGTTTTGCTACTAGGTCATACTCACTGCCATGGAATGACCAATTATTTACTCATATCTCATAAACTGGCTCCTTGGTGCAAATAATAATAAAAATCCTAGACCAGGACACACATAGTAAAACAACATTACTGTGTTTGTGTGAATGCATATGTTTGCCATGTGCCTGTTTACACTGTGTGCAGAGGTTCTGAGGGCCCATGCCAGCGGAATTATAGCACCACTCCATGGAGACGGGCAACACCACATCCCTCGGTCTCCTCCCACCTCCCCTGCTGTACCTGCTGCATCACTGGAAAAAAAAAAAAAGATTTTCCAGCTGAAGAGGTTGTTGTTGTGAGCGCCAGTGTCTGATCTCATGGTTTATGAGAGTACTTCGGATCCACGTGTGAGAAATAACAAAGCTTTCTGAACCTAATTGCAAGACGGCTGCCAACATGATGTGGGGTTTTTTTTTATTAGTAAAAAAATGCACATAGTGTCAAATAATAAAATACTAATAATTTGAAGAGAATAATTAGTGTTTGTTTGTGATGGGAATCACTGACAATACTGCAAAGTCAGTTTTATTTAGGATATTCGAATGATTCAGCTGTTGGAGCGTCTGTTGTTTTCTCCAGGGTTCATTATTTGTAAAGAAAAATAATTAATAAAAAATTTGTAAAAAGATACAGTATTATCTACACTGAGTTCATTTGATGTTGAATAGTTATATATAAAACTTTGACCTTGTTGAGGCTCAAGAATTACAGACTTGTTAGATAGAACCATATAAAATCAGAGTATTATAAATTGCTTATTGCTGTGTAAGTGACATTTTCAGCCAAAACATACTGTAGTACTTTTGCTGATTTCTTTTTATTTTATGCATATTATACAGAAAATGTGTGTGCTACTGTGTGAAGCTACTTCTGAAGTTTATGCAACATGGAAGTAACTAATCTTGCCTCTCTTAAAAATTTCAAGTTGCTAACTTCAGCCGTTTAGAGATTATTTTATATGCGTCTCAAAAATGGCCATTTTTCAGCGTTACAAAGTCTCACGGCGGCGCGGTGATGTAGTGGTTAGCACTGTCGCCTTGCACCTCCAGGGTCCGGGTTCGATTCCCGGCCAGGCTCGATTCCAGTCTCTGT
>JAOTQY010000050.1:12434196-12446532 GCA_026413445.1 Dolichallabes microphthalmus
AAAATGGTTATTTCTGGAAGGTGTGTTTTTTTTCTGGAAGGTGTCGAGGGTGTGACGTCACATCCGGGAAATAAGGGCAAAGCTTGTTTCAGCAGTCCGCCATTTCAAATATTTGAACTTCCCCCAGTGACAAGTTCTGGTGCAAGTCGGGGTGCCCATAATTTAATCCGTTAATCGGGGGGAAGATTTCCACGGGTTGCTTGGTGCACATGTGCGCTGGAGCGGTGGCCTGTTCGTGAGAGTAAAGGCGAATGCTGGAGCTGATCGGGACGAGTTGATCAGCGGAGAGGTGCTGGAAGTTTTTGTATGAGCTGAGCGCGGCTGGCGGATCCGGACACGCAGCAGGCCCGGGAGAAGCCTCGGCCTTTGGGTGGCAGCCATGGCCGGACACTTCGACGCGGAGGACCGGGGCAGCTGGTACTGGGGAAGACTTAGCCGACAAGAAGCCGTGTCCCTTCTGCAGGGACAGAGACATGGCGTGTTTCTAGTGCGGGACTCTATTACCAGCCCCGGAGACTATGTCCTATCTGTGTCAGAAAACTCTAAAGTCTCTCATTATATCATCAACAGCATCAGCAACAGCCGGCAGTCCGCTCCGGGTAAGGCTAACGCTAATGCATGGACCTGGCTAACAAGCTAAGCTAACTAGCATACACACTTAGTACTTTAAGCAACGCATTCGTTGCTTTAAATGCGTCATTTGTAACAGCATCGTGAATTATACGAGGTATAATTCCACAGTAATCATTATATAAACACAGCTTTTCTAAATATCTTCCTAACTTGTAGTGTTTTAATGTGGCCGTTAGCTAGCAGGCTAGCTAGCGAAGGTTACTTAGCCGCATGCTAACATTCCCAAATAACTTGGTGTTACTAGACGTATTTTTAATTGCTTAGTCGTGTTTGAGTTCCAGAAGTAGTATTTTACTTTATTTGATAAAATATTTACAAACCAGTTTTTGTTTTATTTGTTAGAAACCATAAAACCACCAGGAGTCCCCCTTCGCTTTGCTAGTTAGCCCGCAAAAATATAGGCAACCAGTGAAATTCCATGACCAGGTAATGCAGTGGATTAGAAAGTCCCAAATATAACTGGAATAAAAAATAATTATTCGTATATTCTACATCACAATTTGGCGCTGTATTATTGTTATTTCTATTATTAGTATAATAAACGCGCATTTGTTCTGCTAACCAATGTTTAAACCATTGACATTGACAGATTACCAACAAACTCCTGTTTTGTTCTCTTATTTTACATAATATATTTAAGGTTTGTTTCTTACACACAGCAAATTAAGCTGCTTTTTCTAAACAACGCAGACATTTCTATAATCTTGCCATGTATTGATCAGACATTATTTATTGTATGTTGTCTCTTTCCCCCACCACCTCTCAGGCCTGGCTGCTTCTCGCTTTCGTATCGGAGACCAGGAATTTGATGCACTACCTGCCCTGCTGGAGTTTTATAAGATACACTACCTGGACACCACTACTCTGATCGAGCCCATCAACAAAGCCAAGTACTCGGGGATTGGTGTTGCTAGCATGGGACCGGGAGGCGTTCCTCAGAGGTTCGAAGAGGAATATGTCCGTGCTTTGTTCGACTTCCCTGGCAATGACGATGAGGACCTGCCCTTTCGAAAGGGTGATGTTCTGCGTGTCCTCGAGAAACCCGAAGAGCAGTGGTGGAACGCGCAGAATTCAGAAGGCCGTGTGGGTATGATCCCTGTGCCGTATGTGGAGAAATTCCGGCCTGCTTCTCCCACTTCAGGGACCCTGTGTGGTGGAGGAACGGGCACTGTGGGGAACTCAGATGGCCACAATTCCCAACCTCCTCTGCTCAGCGAGCCAGGCCCGTATGCCCAGCCTACGTCTTTACCCAACTTGCAAAACGGGCCTGTGTTGGCCAGAGCGGTTCAGAAAAGAGTTCCCAATGCCTATGATAAGACAGCGCTTGCTTTAGAGGTAAATTATCAATTGAGAGAATTTTTTTTTTTTGGTTTGTTTTTTTTAATGAAATTTTACAATAACAAATTTTTTTTCCCCGGTTCAGGTTGGCGACTTGGTAATGGTGACAAAGATCAACGTGAACGGTCAATGGGAAGGCGAGTGCAAGGGAAAGAGAGGTCATTTTCCCTTCACACATGTGCGCTTACTGGATCAGCACAACCCCGACGATGACCCGAGCTGAAAATGAAGACTTGATTTTCCTATACAGCCCTTAAATGCACACACCCTCTCCTCTCACACCTCATAACTGACGTGCCCAGCAGTATCCTCTTCTACTAGATCCTTTTCCTGTATGTCCGTTAATTCTGTGCCATCATGTCGTTCATGCCAATATATACAGCCATTTCCTGATTAGATCTTATGCAACAGTTGAAGTTAATCGTTCAGTAGACACTAAGCGCCATGGACATTTCAGTAGTTTGCCATAGATCGAATGTTGGTCTGATGATTGTAAATTAAAAAAGAGAGAAAAGAACGAAACAGACAAAAGGGGACAAGTCTGCTTGGACTCAAAATGTATGCAGTTTGGTGTTGCTCTAAGGGACTGTTGCTCGGCGGTTGAGTAGCAAACACTACTCGTACTGATTTGCTAATATCCGGCTGCATTGAAGGTTTGATTTGTTTGGAGCCTTCCGTCACACTACAAATAATCTACCACGTGATTATGTACAAGATGTCTGCGAGAAAATGCTGATCTCACACGTATTGTTTACTATTATATGCTAAATTTTGTATTCCTTTAAGCATTATTGTGCACACAGAAGTATTTTTGTGTTGAGTCTTTGTTTGTTAAACCATCCTTTTAATTTCTTATTGATCACTAAAGGAAAGGGTTTCTGGCCCGTTGGACACTTTATTTAGCATTTACAAATCAATTTTGGTTGGGTGGGAGAGCACAAGTTCACTCAATTGAACTTGTGTGTCTGGTAAAAGCAGTAGTACTTTATTATGAAGGGTTTTTTTTTGTTCTTTTTTACGCTACCCCACTACAGTATCACATGATGCAACCAATTTTACCACTTTGATAAACACAGCGAGATTGTACATGTCACTGTGTAAAATGTAAATGCCTCAACAATGTCTCTCTAGACGTGTATAGGACACTACAGTAGTTTTCATTTATGTTTGTTTTATGTATTTCTAAGCCGGCTGAGTATCAGTTTAACTGTACAGCAATATTTGCCATCACACTTCACTGCTTCATAGTAGCGATGTTATCACTCATTATATATAACAATAATAGTTCCTTTAACCAGCTGTTTGCCTTTTATTGCAAAAGCGCCAAATAACTGAAGCGAATTATCTTTAATATAGTCTCATAAGCAACTGATAAAATAGTGTACAAGGATCATAACGAGCCCGCTTGTATTTAAACAGTGTATTCCACTTTTTTTTTTTGTTTTTTTTTTTGTGTGTGTGTTTTTTAAATGAAATTGACTAAATGAACAAATGTATAGTATTGATTTGAAAGACCATCAGAACACACCGGGGGCATGATTTTTCTTAGCAGTCATTTGAATGATTAAAATTATCATGTTTAATGATTTGAATAGGCACAATCAAGTTTTATCCTCCATTATAACCGAAATGTGAAGTTTGGGTATGAAGAAGTAATAAATGAGTCAAATTTATTCGTCGCATTAATGAAGGATTTTTCTTTTCTGTTTTAGTGCTAAATGCTAAGTGATAAGGCATGTATATATGGAGCATGAAATCTCATTGGAAGTATGCCCCTGTTTCTACAGGTTGAACCCAAAAATCAAATTTGAAACATTAAATAAAGCCATAAAATATTACATGTAAACAACGGAAGCTTCAATAGAGCCCAGTTTTGCAGGCTGCTTTGGTATTTTATTAGTACATATTATAAAAGATAACTTTCCTACCTGATTTCCTAATTTCTGTCATAAACAGTATAAAATTAAGATTAATAGAGGCTTAAGGTGAGTCATATTTCTGAGCTAATTTTTTCATTGTTCCATTCCTATGTCATTTAACTAATGTACCCAAAGAAAGAACCTCAATGAGCTATGTCCAAGTCTGAAAAGTGTCAATGTCCCATACTTTTTTTTTTGTACTTAAAAGTATTATTTTTATTGCCTTTAGTAAAATTGACATATTTACTTATGACATTAATCTACGTTCATCTATGTCCTTCATAAAACATCTAAATGTTTTTTTTTTTTTCTCGGATCAGCCTGTCTCTGTACATGAAATGAAGATAACCCCAATAGTAAACTATTTAAACCCTGTTCTTTTGTCTGTCAGTCATTTTGAGCAGCATACTGTATGTGACTAATTTACATGTACTTATTAATGCCAAATACATATTGGCTTAAAGGAAAAGCTTGAGTGGCCCAATAATCACGATCCAAAGACATTCTTCCTTGTAAGAAATGTTTTTTTTTTTATTTTTATTTTTTATTTCAGACCCAAGATGATAAAACTAACCACAGAAGTATAGAATCAGAATAAAAACTATTTGGTATCATTCGATAAATGCTAAATGAAGAAATAAAGAAGTAATCTATGTGCAACATCAATTAAAAATTTTATTTGTTTATTTTTTTATTCGGTGTATCGACAAAGGCTGGTAAGTCAGAGGATGTCAGTTGAACTTTTGCTGTAATTTATATTTCTTAAAAAATTGCCTATGGGTCCAGACTTTTGGGCCACCCTGTCAATTCGTATTCGTTCATCAACCAGTTACCACTTAATCCTGGTAAGCGCAGTTGTGAATCCAAACCCGATCATGTAAAATCAGAAAAACACCCAATAAGATATAAGAAACCAATCCATTGTCCTGCCTCTATTCACATGTTGTTCTGTTCAAAACGGACCCATGAACACTGGAGTCATGATGAGGCACTGCGTTGCACTACCATACACCATATCCACATCACATAGTCTTGTCAAAACAGAGGCTATTCAAAAAAATCTCAATGGTTTTCTGCGTAGATCAAGTCTAGCATTGTTGAGCTTTCAAGAAATAAAACTGAACTACTAATAGTTTGACATTTTATAAAATGCACTATACTGTACTCATATGTGGATCTTTCACAAGTTGTTACAAAGCTTGTTCCCTTTACTGAAGCCAAAGTTGTTCCAGCATCACGATGTTCCTATGCATAATGAGATGTTCATGGAAACAAGGTTTGCCAAGGTTGGAGAGGAAGAAATTAAATGAATTGTTTCTTGGCCCATAGTAACTTCCTGTTGGTAGTTAATTTTCTAGTGTATTTTCTCAGTCTACAAATACACTGATCAGCCAGAACATTATGACCACACGCCTAATATTGTGTTGTTTCCCCTTTTTGCCATTAAAACAGCAATGCACTTGTGTGCATGTTTGTCCCGTGTGTGCATGTTTGTCCTGCATATGCCCCAGTCATCTAGCCATCACAATTTGTCCCTTGTCAAAGTCACTCAAATCCTTTTGCTTGCTCCTTTTTTTTGTTTGTTTCCAACACATCAGCTTCAGGACAAAAGGTTGACTTTGCTGTCTAATCTATCCCACCCACTTCCAGCCGCCATTGTAACCAGAAATAAATAACCAGTCAAGGCTCTAAGATGCACGTGGGGAGTGAAGACTGGCCCGTGTAGTCTGATCCAGTATAATAGCTACTATAACTCTAATTGCTGAATTGCTGTAATTGTTGGTTTCCATAGAAAGGTATCAAAAGATTATATTGGCACAAGGGGGGAACATAGCCAATATTAATTAAATAATTATAATGTTATGTCTGATCGGTGTATATACAGTAGCATGTTTCAGGGCAGAATGCTTGTTACTGGGGTCTGTACCATTACTTTGAGAATCTGATGTGAGATACTATGCACTTGTAACTCCATAGGGATTTATTTAGAATTTAATGACTACTCTTGTACAGAAAATTATTCAGGAGGTACAGGCTTTTTTGGATTATTGCAGCGCCTACTAGTCTTTACGTCAATGATTTCCAGTTTCAACACACAAGGGAAGAAAATATAGGTCCAAATTGCATATATGTAAACCAGGGATTCTCACGGATTATAACTAAGTGATATAGCAATTCCAAATTACAAAGAGCTAACTGGTATTAATTTCATCTATCCATCCACCATCTAGGAACCACTGTAGTCCAACCATTGACTGTGGAGGCCAATAATGACCATTGTACTTATTCCCATTTTTATACAACCCATTCACACACTACGGGCAATTTGGAAATGCCAATTTTGCCCCAAGTCTATTTTTATTCTCTGCAGACAAAAGTATGTACTGATTTTGTCCACATACATGCAACGGTTTTCAAAGTGGGCCAAAACCCACAGGGTCCAGGAAGCAGAGGTTGGTTTTTGCCAATAATCTGCTTTGAACAGTTGATATTGAGATGTTCTGCTACTTATGCTCTGTAAAGCCTTCATAACGGCTCTAGTCTGAGGTGCTGTTTGTTAATGATTTCTGAGGCTGGTAACTCTAAATACTGACCTTCAACAATACTGTTCTTGCAAGAACTTTTCCTGAACATGAGATTCTCCCCTGCTGTCATTGGTGTTACATAATTACATAATGGCACGTTATTTCATAGTTTTGAAATCTCCAGTATTGTTCTAGAATGTAGAAAATTAATCCAAACCTTTGACTGGTAATGTATGTTATCATTTTTCTTAAATCATATGGGATTATGAGCTGCGGTTTCCTTCCACAGCCCGAACACCTGCAGGGTAGCCTAATTGGTGTTCCCAAAAAAAATTGTCTGTAGTGTATGAATGAGCAGGTGAGTCTGTGTGTGTGTTCCCTGCAATGGACTGGCAGAGCATAGGGTGAACCCTACCCGGTGCCCAAAGTCTCCTGGGATAGGATCCAGACACCTCGTGACCTTTTATACAGGATTAGCCGAATGAGTAAATGAATGACTGAATAAACAACATTAAAGAAATTAAGGTGTACTTAGAGACGCTGGGCAAGACGGTGGCTTAGTGGTTAGCACTGTAGGACTTTCAAGTTCAGGGTCTGGGTTTGATTCCCTCCTGGGTTCTGTGTGCATTTTCTCCCTTCCCTTTGAGTGGCTTGCTGGTTTCTCCCTCGTTACTGCAGTTTTCCATAAACATGCAGATTAGGCTAACTGGTGTTCCCAAATTGCCCGTAGTGTTATGTGTCTTTGTGTGTGTGTCTGGTGATGGATTGGCACCCTGTCCAGGGTGTACCCCAAGTCTCCTGGGATAGATTCTAGGTCCCCTGTGAAACTCTATACAGGAGTGTACCCTACCGGTGCACAAAGTCTCCTGGGATAGGCTCCAGGCACCTTGTGACCTTTTATACAGGATTAGCCGTATAAAACATGAACGAATGAATAAATGAATGAATAAACAACATTAAAGAAATTAAGGTGTACTTAGAGACGCTGGGCAAGACGGTGGCTTAGTGGTTAGCACTGTAGGACTTTCAACTCCAGGGTTTGGGTTCGATTCCCTTCCTGGTTCTGTGTGCATTTTCTCCCTTCCCTTTAAGTGGCTTGCTGGTTTCCCTCTCGTTACTGCAGTTTTCCATAAACATGCAGATTAGGCTAACTGGTGTTCCCAAATTGCCCATAGTGTTGTGTGTCTTTGTGTGTGTGCCCGGTGATGGATTGGCACCCTGTCCAGGGTGTCCCCCAAGTCTCCTGGGATAGATTCCAGGTCCCCTGCGAAACTCTATACAGGATAAAGTGGTATAGGCGATAAATGAGTGAGTGAGTGAGAGAATCTGTGGGATTTAGTTTGCAGTTAAGGAGTTCCTGGGGTCCCCAGAAACAGAAAGAGAGAGGGAGAGAGAGATTTAAATCACAATAAGGACATAAAATGTAATTGAAACAAATAAATACATATTAATAATTTAATAATAAAGACACAACGCTTAAAATATTGTCATTATTAATATTATTTTTAATATATCTAAATATATAAAAACCCTTTCAGAATGGATGAAGGATTAAGTGAGGTCTATGGTTGGTCCCGGCTGCTGTTGTCTAAAGTTCCCGGATGAAAGCCGCCGCCATTTTTTCTCCAGTTTGACCGGCGGACGCGCTTCAGCACCATTCAGGCTGCAGCTGCTGGCTTGTGCAAGGGCCCGCTGCTTCACTCCCATCTCTCTTCTCCAGATCTCGTCACTGAAGTACACGTATTCGCCATGGCTAACCGGGAGGATTTGGTATATCAAGCTAAGCTTGCCGAACAAGCCGAGAGATACGACGGTAAGCTTGAATTTGAAGGAAGAGGTGTTTGTGTGTCTGTGAACGCTTAGCCCCCCTCCCCTCTCTCTAACGCGAGCCCTAGCGTAGGGTTTCCTCGCTAGCTTCTAGTTAGCATGGTAGCTAATTTTAGCTCGCGCGGTATTAATCGTAAGCGGCCAGTTTCGACTGGTATAAAGACGTGTAGATGAGCTGCATTTGAACGAGAATGCGTTTCGCGTGAAATTAAACTACTTGGCTCATCAGAATTCGATGAAGATGGAGACGGTAGTGGAACAGACAAAATGGCGGATAGTTATTGGGCGAGGCGAGCTGTTGCTAGCCAAGGTGGTGGTGGCGGCGCCGGGAGGGAGGGGGGAGTTACAGACCTCTACACCCCACCTGACACCGAGTGATTTAATTATAGGTTGCAGTAATCGTGATTAGACAAATCTACTGCCTCGCTATTTGAATAAATCACGGTTGTCACGCAGCAATGGCGTCAGTGACGTTATGTCCAACATGCTAAGTTATTGTACAGCGTGAAGTAACTACCACAAGCAGGCTGAGCAGCTCGTGTAGTAAGTGTGTGTTGTGTTATCGAGGTATTCTCCTTAAGCTGGTGCAAAAAAAAAAACATAATAAAAAAAAAATTAAGACAGATTTTTTTTAATCAGACATGGTGTAAGCTAGCCTAGTCACATTATAAACTGATGCATTCAGACACAAAGCCCCAACAATCTAACCTAATTGACATGTCCCTGAAATCAAACCTGATCTTTAAAAAGAGACAATAGGACGTATGTCTGCCAACAATATTGACTCGATGATGACTCATCCTGGACTAGTCATGTGCTCATCCAATGAGATCCTCTCTAGAATGTCTAAGTCCCGCCCCATAGTAGTTGCAAATTCAGCTACAGTCAGCAAACACCTCGGCATAAAAATTTAACTTGTTCCAGAGTGGCGATTAAAAAAAAAACTATATATATATATATATATTGCAAAACCTTAGGAAATGATGTAAATGCATATAATTATAAGCCACCCGAAAATATTACCAACATCACAGATTTCCAACACTGTAATCAAATTCATGCATATAAAATCGGTCAGAACATTTAGAAAAAACATGCAAGTGAAGTAAAATATGAAATAAATAGACGTTAAACCTCACTTAACTTTAATTTATAATTCCTCTTTCCTCTCATCAGCTGCTTTAAACCCCTCTGCGAGTTTTGACTGGCTCCCTGACATATGCCGCAAAATTCCAGTTTAATCAGACCTAGTCACGTTAAACTGGCTTCTTGACCGTGCACAAAGCCTCAATCTAATTTAATCGACAAGCGCTCCTGAAATTGCAACTAATGTTTAAAAGCGACTCAGTGACTGACAGTAGGAAGGTATATCTGGCAACGATGTTGAATTGATGATGATGACTCATCATGTTCTGGGGTTGTGTTCATCCAATGAGATCCTCTCTAGAATGTGTAAGTCCCTCCCCCTAGGGGTGCACATTCAGCTGGTTATGGCAGGAATCTTTTGGAGACGGCTTTTTTGTTCCAGTCTGGGTTGAGTATTGTGCAATACTGACCTGTGCAATAGTCAAGTCAAATTTATTTTTAAAGCATGTTTAACACAACACAGCTGACCGAAGTGCTGTACGATCCTAAAATAGCTGCAGACACAGAAATGGACTATTAAAAACAATAAGAAGAGGAAAATCAAAATCGTAATGGGACAATATACAACAATTAAAATTTCATTTTGTTTTTCCATTGAACAAAATAAGCAAAAACAGTGAAATAATAAAATAAAATTAAAAACGTGGAGAAGAATACATTTATCACTCTGTACTAAATGCCAGAGTATAAAAAGGTTTTAATATCTTGTATAAATATTTTTTTATATAACTGGCTGGTGAGACCTGTGCATTAATGACCTGTGCAGTAACTTAACTTATTCACACATTTATACTGTACATTAATACTGGGTATCTGCCGGCTTCAGGTTAAGACTCAGGCTCTCCATCACCATCAGTCAAATTCAACACGGGATCTTGTTGTATTAAAGTGCATAGATGCATAATGCTTTGCTTTTATTAAATGATGGCTAAAGTAGCACCAGGTTATGCAGGTTAAAAATTAGATTTAAAATCAGCGAATGAGTTTATCAACTCATCGCTCCTGTTGAAATGTCCTGTTGTAAGTGCATGGAGGCTAACTGGTAGGATGCTAAAATACTGTAGTTTATTTTACTAAAGAACATAAAACGCCAATGTAATACAAATTTTAAAATACCGCCTGTCCATTTTATGTTTACAGAGTCTTTGATTTACATGAACTCGATTTTGAATTTGCACACTCTTATTGTTTATTTGCCTCTCCGTTTGTACCCGACACATTGGAAATATGAACTCGCTAAACATAGCATGGCAAGCGTGCCTCAATAACGGATGCATTCATTAGTGAGATTTATTGTGGAGGTCCAATAAACACCTCTGTGTAAAGATCGCTGTTTTAATTTATTGTATTTTTTTTAATAGAAATGGTCGAGTCCATGAAGAAGGTCGCCGGGATGGACGTCGAGCTCACGGTCGAGGAGCGAAACCTGCTGTCGGTGGCCTACAAGAACGTCATAGGAGCCAGAAGAGCGTCCTGGAGGATAATCAGCAGCATCGAGCAGAAAGAGGAAAACAAGGGTGGAGAGGACAAATTGAAGATGATCCGGGAGTACAGGCAAACAGTAAGGAGCTCCGGCACAGTTAATACAATCTTAAAGCAATTTTCAGTTTTGTTCCATGTCTCAGTTGCAATGTTTTTTTTTTTTTTATATATTCAGGTCGAGACAGAGTTGAAATCTATTTGCAATGACATCCTCGATGTGCTGGACAAGCACCTAATTCCGGCTGCTAATTCAGGAGAGTCCAAGGTGTTCTACTACAAAATGTATGTAGTTTGGTTTACTTAAGGTGAATCTTGAACAAACTTATGGGGCTGTTTTTAAATAGTGACTAATAGATTAATAGCATCATGTTGACGTAATGTGGTATAGATGGAGATATATTGGGTGTAATCATAATAAACATTTATTTTCAATGTTGGTGCTACTTGCCCTTTTTATAATTCATTATTTTCTTAGATGAAAGACATATCTAATGTCTTAACAATTTAAAGAACACAAACATTTCAAAGTTAAAAAAAAAAAAAAAGACCAGCTGCCTCCGAATTAACCAGGGGGAAACTTGCAGATGAATGTGGTGAACATATGTATGGTTGCATGGATGACACACCTCACACGTTCTGTTTGTGTGTCTGATTTTACAGGAAGGGCGACTACCACAGGTATCTCGCTGAGTTTGCCACAGGAAACGACAGGAAGGAGGCTGCAGAAAACAGTTTGGTTGCTTACAAAGCTGCTAGTGATATCGCAATGACAGACCTTCAGCCTACACACCCTATCCGCTTGGGTCTCGCTTTGAACTTCTCCGTATTCTACTATGAAATCCTCAATTCTCCAGACCGTGCATGCAGGTGTGTCTCAATTGTCATATACAGTTGTGGTCAAAAGTTTACATACACTTGTAAAGAACGTAATAGCATGGCTCTATTGAGTTCCCCGTTATTTCTACAACTCTGAATTTTCTCTGAAAGAGTGATTGAAACAGATACTTCTTTGTCACAAAAAACATTCATGAAGTATTTTTATTTTATGACTTTATTATGGGTTAACAGAAAAAAGTGATCACATCTGCTGGGTCAAAAATATACACACAGCAAAATGAATTAGCAATTTTGGTCACTTAGAAAGTTGTCAGTGAAATGAGCTTCATAGCATGGCTTCTTAACTTCTTGTGAGTGATTATGAGTGACTTCTCTGAGGTCATTTAAATAGGGCTCACTGGATACAAACGCTACAATGGGAAAGTCAAAGGAGCTCCGCATGGATCTGAAAAAGCGAATTATTGACTTGAAGTCACTTGGAGCCATTTCAAAGCAGCTGCAGGTCCCAAGAGCAACAGTGCAAACAATTGTTTGTAAGAATAAAGTGAATGACACTGTTTTGTCACTGCCACGATTAGGAAGAAAACGCAAGCTATCACCTGCTGCTGAGAGAAAATTGGTCAGGAGGG
>JAOTQY010000050.1:12830522-12845445 GCA_026413445.1 Dolichallabes microphthalmus
TTTGTTGACAAGTGGGGCTTGAAAATTCGCCCACCCCCTTAAGTGGGGAATGACAGAAAAAGTTTGAGAACCACTGCATTAAAGAGACTCTTTTAGATGTTATGTCTTAAATATTTATATGATCTCTGCTGCTATTAATAAAACATATCACAATGCGTTTCATACATTCCTGATTTTTCAGTAGTGTTAGCTTTGTACCTTAAACATAATGTTTTCATCTTCCTGCAATATGTTAGTTACAAAGTTGACACTACTGCCCAGTCAGGAATGTATTTTGATGTGATTTAATAACAGCATCAAAGAGATCAAAGGAAGATGTAAGAGTTGTTCCCGATAAATAAATCAGCACAGCTACGAAATATTATTTTCATATCTGAAATGTCTGAGATTTCTCTATGTAAAAATAAATAAATAAAACAGAGTGGTACAAAAGGCACCATACAATTTTGCAAAATATTATTTTATTTACCAAGCATTCTCTACATGATTATTTTTTAACACAGTTGTCTGTCTCTCCCAATCATGATGAGCTTGTGGTGTTTTGCAGTAATTGCACTCTGAGTGTGTTCTTATTAATCTGGCCATGATAATACTTTCAATATGGTGTTCTTCTGTGAAAAGCATTTGAAAAGGACATTAATTTGCCTAAGTGGTGTTATCCCCTATTTATTGGGACTTTTGGCACTTATAGAATCAACATTAAATATAACCAATTAAGGTGCAAAAAATAATATGAAACATTAGGGCAACCCGGTCAGGGACACCTGTGTGTAATTGATGCACTTGGTGCCTAAAAGCAAGCCTATTTTGTTTGATGGAACTGAAGAGATATTGTTATACAAATTGCTAAACTGAAAAAAAGGTGTGATGGCTAGAAAGGTTTTAAAGCCCACAGCAAGCTTCACCTTGTTGTGTATTGGGCTGCGTAGCTGCAGATTAGTCAGTGTACGGATACATGGCCATTTGACCATCGTAAATGGATCTTAAAGCAGTGGAAACGGGTGGTCTGTTCTGATAAATCACTGTAAAGGAGATGGCAAAATTATACGATGCAGGAAGAAGCCAAGCTCATGTGATTCTCTGGGAATTGTTCTGCTTTCAAACTTTGAGTTCTGTCATTCATGCATATGCTACTTTGGCAAATATCACCTGGTTGTGACTCCTGCCATCCTGCAAAACTGTCTAGGAATTAGCCTCCATATTCCCCTGATGTCAATTCAATCGGTCATCTGTGGGATGTGCTGGCAGACCACCACATCTCATCTTACAGAACTTAAAGGATCTCCTGCTTGACGTGTAAGACATGTACAATATTAGGCTTGTGAGTTTTTTTTCAGTGTGGTTTTAGTCTTTTTTTATAATAACCTGTTTGTTTATAATGATGGACTTTGGAATACTTAAAGTTTTGAGGTGCTTAAATTTTATATGCTGTGACATAGTACATAAGTGTGCATGGGTATCCACGACAGTTAAAGTGGTCAAATATTTTCTGTTTTTATTTTTTTTTTTTATAGAACTTTATTAATCCCAGAGGGAAAGTGCTCAATTTTCGCATATCCCAATTAGGAAACTGGGGTCAGAGCGCAGGGTCAGCCAGCTTATGGAGCAGCGGCCCTGGAGCAGATAGGGTTAAGGGCCTTGCTCAAGGGCTCAACAGTGGCAACTTGGCGATGCTGGGGTTTGAACCCCCGACCTTCCGATCAGTAACCCAATAACCCACAGCCTTAACCGACTGAGCCACCACTGCCCCAAAGGAAGTGGTTTAAGAAGTGGTCATACCAACTATGAAGGTCATTTGGACCTGAATGGCAGCAAGCCAGGGTGCAGTGCAGTGATTACACCTGGTGTGGTGTGGAAAAGTAGGATTGGATAGGATTGAGCCTGCAGACCATTGGTTAAAGTGCAATGTCACTGCCCATTTATTTGGTCATGCATTGTATGGTTTCATTGAGGTCATATTGTGTGGCCACCTATTTTAGGGCTTTTAGACCAAATAGTATAAAGCAGATCTCTCATAGTTTGTGCTGCTATATGGCAGGCACGTAAAGTTAGAAACACTAACCAATACTAATAGACTTAGGTGATTGATTGTATGATACCAAAAATGCTACCAATGACTAATGGAAAAACTCTTAATGGACATGTAACTTATAGTAACTTCAGTAGTCCTGAAACTGTTTCAGACGTGTCGCATCTCTAATTCTGTAACAAAATAACAAATTTCTTATTTTTTTTAAAACTAGACTTCATTATAGTGTAAATAATGAGCTGGTTGTCTATGATTTGCTTTTGAATTATTTTGTATACATCTGTGAATGTTAAATATGACCAGTAATCCTAACCTGGTGGTGCCATGAAAACACATTGAAAGTTAATGAGTTCATAATTTCTCAGTTGGATATTATTTGGACCTGTTTCCCACAAAAAAAAGAAAACACCGGGAGCCACAAAACCCTTTTGACATCTAAAATCAAGATAACACTGCATATAATTTTTTTTTAACCTAAACTATGATGTGTTGCATTTTGAAATAAATGAACTGCTACAGAGAAAACAGTTTTATCTCGGCATGCAACAAAAAAAGTTTAAACTCAGAAAAAAGACGGTGGGTTGAAGGTTACTTTCGAATAAAATATTGTCTATTGGAGTCCTCGTTGTATATATGAAATAAAAAGCCGAACTTAAATTATCCACCTGCAGGAAACCAAAAATACTGTATGCTTCTGTGTGCCATCATTCTTTTCTCACGTGTATTGAAGCATGCAGTCAGCTGTCAACCTGAATAAAACCGGGTGTTGCACATCCGCGGTTGTGACCTATTTTGAAGCGACAAAAAATGAAACACGTTTTATTTTAATGATACAAGATTACCATAATCTTCAAATTTAGAATTACATAAGCGTAATGAAATAAAATAAAGGAAATTTTAAATTAAATACGTATTGTTTATTTTCCAAAACCACGGAGAGCCACAGCAAAGAGGTGAAGGAGCTGCAGGTTGCCGACCCCTGCCGTAGGTCTTGATCATTGTTCAAGTTTTCCTGCTCTCCACACTGACTTTGAAGGTTGTCACCTGTAATGTACTGTAGATTACAGTGTGAGTAATTCGGGCCAGTCTTGGTTTGTGCTAAAAATGCATTCTAAAGATCAGCTGAGACTCATTATTCTGCAGTCCCACTGATCAAGTCGAGTTGAAATCTTTCAAAGTTACTGGGTATTTAGAATTTAACTCTTTTCTTTCCTAGAAACAGCTATACATTAGTTCCTGGTTAGCCTGTATATGCTGTGTATAAGACAATCATGTTGTGAACATGCACAGTTATTGCCATTATGTACAGTAGCTACTTGGTGTGCTTTTTAAGGAACACACTAAGGATTTTTAACGATTAAAATCGGTATTCATAATCGATTACTTATGAATCAGTTAAGTTAAGGGTTGGTGTTGCTCAAAAGCTACTGAAAAACCATTATATAGTTGTGTACAGTATTGTTGGTTGTCATGATCAGGGCTAAAGGATAAATAGTACGGCCTGTTCTGTAGTCTGTATATGTACAAGGCTGGAACAACAATGTAGGCATGTATAACGTCTAATGAAGTGGTCAGTGAATATTTACAATGTTCAGAATTCATACAAATACACACTAAAGTGTAACTGTTATGTTACTATGTTTACTGTGTTCAGAATGGCGCACCAATTAAATATTAGTGGTCCTTTTCCAGGGAGGGAGTAGTATGGTGTGCAGCAACAAATAAACTACAGTCACTATGATGCCCAATGTAAACTTAATTTTTGTTCCACACATCTCATATGCATGGTAAGTTTAATATATTATTATGGCAGCTTTTGCGGAACATTTCCTTTTTAGATGAGCTTCTGTGGTATTTTGAAAATATACTTCTTGGCGAGGAAAAAAAAGCATGGCATCAACCCTAGTAATATATTCATCCTGAGATCTGAGATGTTGAGCTCATGTGCTTCCTGACATATCCACAAACCATCTGATTTCACTTCAAAAGCTGCTGCACTTTTGAAAAAATTTCAGTACAGGGGCAAACCAATAAACAGTGAGTTTCCCAGGGCTACCTGGCCGGGGTGAGTGGTGGGGGTTTCATCAAACTCTATAAGACAAGTGTGTTTGACTTTAGGGAGTGTCTCATTCCTACTGTGAGAGTTTGTGCTTTATTGAAACAGAAACAGAAGAAAGTGGTTTATGCTACTGTATGAAGAAGCTGTTTGTTTTTCACATTAAAAACAAACTTCCGACTTCACACTGTATTTTTCATGTCTGTGTTTGCGTATCTTTGGCTGCAAATGTTTCTAGCATCTTTATTTCAATAGAATTAATAAATAAAAACACAATAGCATTCAGATTCAAATCACTAAAGTGTAAATTTAGAAATAAATACTTTGTTGGACAGGGTTTATCCATTAATAAAATTTTGCAGTTCAATTGAGTTTGGTTATTAGCAGTATTGGATATAACTCAATTATTGCCTAGCGATTCAATTAAATTAGATATTTGGGCAATGTTTTTATTTTATTTATTTTTTTAGATTTAGACATTGTAAACAAGCAAAAATATTTTTTTTTCCTTCTGCTCCACATTCCAAGTCAGTAGGTGGCAGTATTGCACCAACTACCTTGAACTCAAAATGCAGAAACGGCAAAAGCTGTTTTGTAGATAAATTAATGTTTGTACATTTGTGTGCTACAAAATTCTAAATAATTGAAGTGTTAGATCAGTTTTCAATCCAAAACTATCAGTACACTTAATTGAATTGACCAATTAACAAAAATTGTCCATTAACAAAAATCGGTTACACTGCATAATAAGCTACGTTTACAATGTCCGGTAAATGTGACCCAATTCCGATTCTTTGCTCATATGTGACACATATCGGATATGTTCTATGTTCGTGTAAACAGGAAAAAAACGCATGCATTCCGAAATTTCGAGATCGGTATCAGGCCTCCTTCATATGTGGAAATAAATCAGATAGATGCTAATGTGATTGTCGTGTAAACAGGCAGATCGGATATCCCGAGGCATTGTGTTCTGTATGTCATTAAAACAGCGGTTTAATGACGTAATGTTATTCTATTCTAATGTTATTCTAGCGCGTGTGGAATTATAACATCGCAGATGACATGGAAAAGGAAAAGATGCCCCCCCCAACACACACACACATACACACACACACACCGCCTTGTGTTAATGCTTATTTGGGCTTAATAACATTAAGAAATCAGTATTTGTTGAATGAAGCATATGCAGAGGCTGCAATTATGCTCTTTTTTCTTCCTCTCTGTTTTAAAACCATGGTGACGTTTCGCGAACTTTACATATATCGCAGAGCTAGCGTTAAGCATATTTCACGTTTGTCTATCTTGGCTAGTTAATAGCGCAAGAACCTCCCTTTAAATATGCAACATGTCTCAGATGGTATAGCAAGTGTAAACGCGTGTATCGGATATGAGTCATAGTTAAAAGAATGTGTAAAAACAGACCGTCAAAAAAATCAGATATAGGCAACAAATCAGAATTAGGCATCAAGACCTGCAGTGTAAACGTAGCCATAGAGTGCTCTAGTATCTGACATACTTAAGGAATTCTTGTATAGTGAGCACTAATAAACACGGTAAGTCTTTTATTTATATATTTACGTAAATTACTGTACATGTGTTTTTGAGCTAATTTTGCCTTTATCCATTTTGTTACTCTGATGTGTAAGGTCTTTGGTATTCTGTTCCTGATTAAGGCTTATATAAGTTACAAATTAGCCCAAAAGGAAGCAAGTGAAATACAGCACATTATTGTTAACCTTTGCATACACAGTTTTCTAACAAACTTTTAAATCATTTGTCTTGATTGCCTGTGTTTGGTATGGCATTTTAGTGCCTTTTCCGTGTGTGGAACACAGGATCATAATTATTGTGCCATGCTTTTCTCCCTTCTAGTTCTGATGCTCTGCTGCAGCCATGTTCAGCAAGAAGAAAAAGCAGCGCATTCAGATCTCAGCTCCCTCCAACTTTGAGCACCGTGTACACACTGACTTTGATGAGCAGGAGCAGAAGTTTGTTGGGCTTCCGCGCCAATGGCAGAGTCTCATCGAAGACACTGCCAAAAGGCCCAAGCCCTTCATTGATGCAACAGTCATCACCACTGTGGAGCCTCGCAAGGTTAGTTTCTGGGTGGAATGAGTATTTCCATATAATTGTTTTGCTTTGCAACAACTGCATGATTAAAATATTATTGTGTCTGATTACTTTCCACTTTTCCTAGTAATTGTCGCCTGAAACGTGGCTTTAAATGAAAGCATATCTGTTCAGAGAAACTAATGATTAAGACATGATCAGAAACACTTATGGTGTGGTTGTGGCATATTAGTGTACAGTGAATGTTAATTCTTAATGATCAGTTACTGCATGAATTTCTGAGAGCAGAACTTGACCATTAATAGTGCTTGAAATCAGACCAACATTATTAGCTATGTGCTTGTTGTTTATCCAGTAGGATGTGTGTTAGATATGTATAATACACAGTTCCTTGTGGTACAGAAGGCAGTGCTTTTTTTGGTCAGTGCTAAAAGGCAACAGATATTTTAGGGTTCTTAGAAAGTGTCTACTTTGTTGACCTTTGCTCTTTCTTTTGCTCCAATGTCTGTTTTTTTAGGCCATAGTGCGAGGCAGTAAGATAGGGGTTGACGGCTCTCTGACATGGCTACTGGATGAGTTTGATACCATGTCGGTGATCCGTTCAAACTCACTTCGTCGGGGCAGTCCTCCCATACAGCCTCGCAGTGACTTAGGCCCCTCTGGCATGCAGGAGAATGGGGAGCACTCTCACCGGCAACATGAGCTTGCAGTCGAGACCAGAGACAGGTAGAGCTTGTTTTATGCTGTGCTATGTTTGTGCTCTTTCAATTCAGTTGGCTGATGCTTTTTCCTTATTTGTGTCCTTAGAGAGAAAACTCGCCCCGATTCCCAGAGACCAGCTCGAACCCATCAAGAAGACGGGAAACCAATGCAGCCTCGTGGCCAGGAGACAGGCAAACACAAAGAGCAAGAACGACCCACTGGGCCTCATGCACCGCCTCAGAGAGAGAGAAACAAGGATCGAGACCACCACAATCCGGTGGTGTTGAGGGAAGGGGCCAATGACAAAAGACCAAAATCCAGCTACACAAGTCAGGATGAAAGACCACAGTCCCCACGTGACAAGAGGCCTCTCTCCGGACCAAATGTTCGAACCCCCAACCTGCCTGTTGCAGAGGGGTCTATGAAGACAGCACAGCAAAACCGGGGATTTAACACTTACCCTCGTGCTGAAAGTGATTCAGCAAGGAACTCCAGCAGTCAGGTGAGTACAGGCCAGAAAACAATGCCTGGGATCAGCTGAGAGAGTTCTTTCACACACTGAAGTTTTTCGCTTTCTGTTGCATTTTTTTTTTCTTATTTATTTTTGACTCTGTGGTTAAAGTTCCTATCTAATAAACAGGAGATCCTGGGTTCAAGTCCCAGCAGGATTATTAATGCCGGATATGTTTATGCTCAGGAAGAAGCAGTGGTAGCTCCATTAGTTAATGTTCTGGGTTACTAATTAGAATGCCGGGGTTCAAGCCCCAAAACACCCCACTACCACTGTTAAACCTTTGAGCAAGGCCCTTAACCCTATGTGCTCCAGGAACACTATATCTTTGCTGACCCTGTGCTTTGACCCCAGCTTCCTGGGATAATTAAAAAAAAAAAAGGTGCATGTGACAAATAAATTCTTAATCTTATCTTCATTTCCATTGTAGGACCTGAAGCCAAGCAGGACTCAAGACCCTCCTCCGAATGGCCCATCAAGTGGGTCAGGCCGAATTGGGAACACCGGGGGTAAGGTCTCCTCCCAGCAGCATCATGCTTCTCATCCTGCATTGGGTCCAGATCCCCCCCAGAGTCAGCCATTTCCGCCAGCGTCCCGACCTGCTGCTCCACCTGGACCACCCCAGCAACCCCAGCGTGTTTCTCACGAGCAGTTTCGTGCTGCTCTTCAGATGGTGGTGGATCCTGGGGACCCTCGCACCTACCTGGACCACTACATCAAAATTGGCGAGGGGTCCACCGGTATTGTGTGTATTGCAACAGTTAAGAGTACAGGCAAACTGGTGGCTGTGAAAAAGATGGATCTGCGCAAACAACAGCGGCGAGAGCTGCTGTTTAATGAGGTGAATTTGTTGTGACTCTTGCTAATTTTTTCTGATTAAAAACATTTGTAGCATAAACACAGTTGGAAATTTCACAAATGAATGAATTCATAAAATTTTATTAATATTCTAATTATCCATCTAGTAATATTTTTTTTGTTTTCAATTGTTTAAGGTGGTGATCATGCGAGACTATCACCATGAGAATGTTGTGGACATGTATAACAGTTACTTAGTTGGTGATGAGCTCTGGGTTGTCATGGAGTTCCTTGAAGGTGGCGCACTCACTGATATAGTCACACATACAAGGTTTGGTTATTTCTTATTACTCGCAAAGCTCTCTTAACACTCACTTATTATTTGAATGAGTAGGATAAAATAAATGCACAACAGTTGCTACATTAATAATTGTTTTAAGATTATTGTAATGGACTACTGTATATGGTATACTAGTGTAAGAAACTGTCGTTGATGGGTGAAGAGGTTGAAGCCCACGTACATGTCTGTCTAACTTATTAATACAAAAAAATTGTAAGGTATTTTTCTAAACAACCTTCTTTATGCTAAGATGTGCTTCTTTTGTCATCAGCCAAATACGCTCTCTGTTTAAAGTAGATTACTACATACGGCACATGACTGTTTATAACATTACTTTTACTCAACATTTTTATTTTAGCGCTTATCATCGTGCTGTCGGTTCGGATATTTTACACGCTCTCACCTCGTACTGCTGCGTATATATCTCAAGTTCAACAACCCATTTTTCATCTCATGTTGTCACTTCACATTACAGTTGACCCTTGGATTGTGAGCATAATTCGTTCTGGAAGCATACTTGTATATCAAAATACTTGTACAGTGGAACCTTAGATTACAAGCATAATTCATTCCGGCATTGGGCTCGTATTTCAAAACGCTTGTAAATTAAAGTGAATTTCCCCATAAGAAATAATGTAAGTTATTCGTTCTGCAGCCCTACACTATACTACAAAATATAAAGTAAAAATAAAAAAATTAACCTGCACTTTACCTTGAAAAAATAAAAATA
Source organism: Dolichallabes microphthalmus (assembly GCA_026413445.1). Lineage (NCBI taxonomy): Eukaryota > Metazoa > Chordata > Actinopteri > Siluriformes > Clariidae > Dolichallabes > Dolichallabes microphthalmus. The sequence goes on from JAOTQY010000050.1 coordinate 12,839,762, forward strand.
AAAAATAGACAGATAAGTGTTTCCATTTGTGCGCGCAGGCAGTGTGTGTATTTGAATGTGAAGCTAAAGTAAGAGGAGAGGAGGAATCAGCCCCTCCCCTTCTCGTCTTACCCAGTAACACAGGCGAGAGAAGGGGGGTGTGGGTGGTTTGGTGTGTAGGGGCACGGTGTCAAATTACGCGTGCACATGTCATGCTGACCCAGGGAGCGAAAGAAAAGGGATCTTTAACCTTCAAAAGACTTTCTTTTGCTTTACACGTGTGCACATATGTTGTAATAAACAGTACACGTGCGCTGTACACACGAGCTTACAAACACAAAATAAAAGATGTTTTACGTACACACACGTGGTCAATATTTTATAGTAAACAGTACACGTGTGCACGGATGTTGATTATACCAGTAAGAGACGAGCACTAAGACCGTGCAGGGGAGACGATTACCCACAATTCCTCAGCGCAAGAGAGACAAAAAGCATTGGCACAGTTATGATCATGTGATGCTCGGAGTCAAAACAAGAAGCATGGTAGTCGGCATGCGTAAACCAAGACTTGTTTTTGCCCGCGTTACTCGTAATCTGAGGTACCACTGTATATCAAAGCAAATTTCCCTGTAAGAAAATTCTCCGACCAAGGTACTTGCAATCCAAGCTTCCACCAAACTTCTTTAATTAGCATCAAAGTTTCGAGAACATATGAAACTGGTTTTAAGGTTTTAATGGACCGGATAAAACCTTTTATTTTTTTAGATTATAATTTTATTATCTTTCACAATAGTTTGTTCACCACCAAAGGGCAGGTTTGCAGTCTAGTCATGAACTTGTTTTCACCAATACTTTTCAACAAAACTGCATTTTTTTTGCACCTATACAACAGTATTATAGATGTATTTGTTTGTGTTTCAGAATGAATGAAGAGCAGATTGCCACTGTGTGCCTGTCTGTCCTTAAAGCCCTGTCAGTGTTGCATGCTCAGGGTGTCATCCACAGAGACATCAAGAGTGACTCTATTTTACTTACTCAAGATGGCAGAGTGAGTGTTTTTTCAGTTTCAGAGTTACAAAAAAGTCATACCACGTAGCTTAAAGCACAGGTTCAATGTTTTGGTAATGGTGTGCTCCTCATGTTTTGCATATTTTATTTTGTTGTATTCCCAATACTCTGGAGTCAGTTAATCAGCCGGGTTAAAGTGGGTGTGATGGGAAAATATTAAAATGTGCTGCAGAACAGGTACTCCAAACACAGATTTGGGAATTTGTGGAAAATTGTTTTAAAAACCATTGCCACAGTTACCTGTCCTGTATGACCTGTTCTCTGTTTAAACTCCTTTTAGCAACACGTTCTGTTTTAATAAGCTCAATGCTATGTGTGAGAACAAAAAAAATAAGTGTTATGTAGACCTAGGGCAAAATCACCATGTAGTAGAGTGTGGAGAGTTTCAGGCTCTGACAGTGCCCCTAAAACAAACACTAATGTGTCACACAGGGAGAAGGTTTCATTTTGTGGTTGCTGTACAAGAAGAGGAAGTGTTGTTTTTTTTTCTCAGCAATCATCAGATGTTTCTCAGCAAAGCTTTGAGTGTTTGCATTTTTTTCATGTTTCATTTCCTCATGTCATGTTGGCAAGCCATCCTGGGTCATTAACCCTCTTGTGTTTAGCCAGCCATGCAGTGCAAGGAGTTTTCAACAAATTTAATTAACTTTTAAATTATTTCTGTGTACTTAATAAACCACATTACATCATTCTATAGAATAGCCTAAAAAGCACTGTCCGCTTTATTATTCTTTTAAAAGCTGAGAATCTATGTATCTGCTAATACTCTAATGTTCCGGGCGAATTACTTTTTGCTCAATATCAACCAAAAAGTGAAATGTAACAATGGTATTGGCTCAGATTGTAGTTACCAACTTGACAACATTGAATGGTGTTGCATCAAGGTAAAAGCTTGACAGGAAATGACCACTGTGAAATTTCAGTGTGTGGACATCATTTGCACCGCACTGTATGTTTTATTTTCTCATCAGATGTTTTTATAAACATGTTCCATCTTTTTTGAACATCTTCAGATAAAGCTGTCTGACTTTGGCTTCTGTGCCCAAGTTTCAAAAGAGGTGCAGCGAAGAAAATCGTTGGTTGGAACTCCTTATTGGATGGCACCTGAGCTCATTTCCAGACTGCCGTATGGACCAGAGGTGAGTCTGGTTTAACCATTATGTTGAGCCTTTCTTTGCATTCAATCTCACTGCACTCTGACTAATATCCGATGTAAATTAATAGTTGGTGGTGCCTTAAAGAATCCTGAAAATTAACTTTTTGTGCGCAGGTGGACATTTGGTCTCTTGGTATTATGGTAATTGAAATGGTCGATGGAGAACCTCCATATTTCAACGAACCTCCACTCAAAGCAATGAAGATGATTCGAGACAATTTGCCGCCCAAGTTGAAGAACCTTCACAAGGCAAGTCCTTCAACAATCTTCTATTTCTTGGTTTGAAATACTTATGAAGTGAGTGCATTCAAAATTATTCTATGGTATAATTTCTCATCAGTCACATTTGTCTCTGTCAGGTCTCACCGATCCTCAAGGGCTTCTTGGACAGGATGCTTGTTCGGGACCCTGCTCAGAGGGCCACAGCGCAGGAGCTGCTCAAACATCCATTTCTTTCTAAATCTGGTCCTCCATCTTGTATCGTGCCCCTCATGAGGCAAAACCGCATGAGATGAGTGCAGTTGTGACATCCATTTCACCAGGACCATTTGATTATCTCAAAGTACGGACAATTTGCGGCATTCGGCCTGCAGCGCTGCACACTTAATGCTTCAAAGCAAGTATTTGATCGAAAATACCAGACTTCTCTCCGAATACTCTAAACACAGCTTGAGCTGAGGTTTTTGGAAAAGACTAAATCAGTCAACACTGATGATTTTACACTAGTTGTGTGATCACTGGAAACAATAGTATCATCATTGGTAAAGTGAGAACTCAGTGTTGGAGTGTTCCTCTTTTACTTAGAAGTGGTTTTGGATCATTTGAACTGTCTTTCTTTTTCTGTGTGAAGCAATTACTTTCTGACTTAAAACCTTTTAAGACCTGGAACGTTTTGCAGCTGCCTGTTTCACCACCACAGTGGAAGCAGTGCTCTGTTTCTAAACTCAAACTTCACCTCCTGCACCATAACCACTTTCTGACTTTTAATCAATCTAAGGACTAAAATAACTACTGAAGAGCTATATTTACTTTATCAAAAAGAAGGAAAAACCTAGGGTCCTGTTACAACACTAGACTTGGTAAACACTGGATGTGTGATTTTAATTCAAACCCCTTCCAAGTTATTGACCGTTTAATTAAACTTGGTCCCATTAAAAAAAAAAAAAATTCCCCCTTTCTTTTTTGGTTTTACATTTTACAGGTGACAGTAACAATATTTTACACACTGTTCTAAAATTGAAGATGCACTCCAACAGGATAAAATATTACCAAATATTTAAAGGGATTTCTTAACATGTAGCTCTGCATTTCAACATGCAGTGTACATTCTTGTGCAGAATTCCTTTAAGATGTGAACTGGACAGGAGAAATGTACACGATTACGTGAAGACATAACTTGGACCTGAGGGTCAGATTAATCAGAGCAGGCAGTGCTTGTGAAGGCTTTACCAATTAGAATACCAATTTAATTTGATGCATTATAGTGAACACTACCTTGTAGCTCACTAGGACTGGCGACGAGTGGTTAAGGGCCAATTTTGTTTGGAGTTATTAACAAGGAATGACATCTTCTGAAGTTGATGCTTCCCTTAATTTGACTCAACAGCTGCCATCCTTATGTCCTGCTGCATATTAACACTAACAAGAGACACATAGGATAATGTAGCTACAGTACAAACTTGTATAAGCACATGTGTTCTATTTCACTATGAGTAACTGTGCCTTTATCTTTTATTACTGAGTTCCTGAAGCTGGGAGCTTATTGGCTTGCACCTAGAAACCAACCAAAGATTGAGAATTAAGAGAGACTTGAGGGAAAATTTCTGGTGGGAATCTTCTGGATATCTTTTTAAATTTCACACTACACGCAGTTCTGTTGTACATGTTCATGCTTCAGGCTGATCTGATTTTGATGGTCATTTACATCATTTTTGGTGTACTTAACTTTGCCTTATTGAGGTTTAATCTAAATAAGTTGAAAAGAGCCTCTGTAGAAAGTAGGAAGACTGAAGGAATAGTGTTGTACATAATTTATGAGCAATGTTAAAAATCTTATCAGATGCCTTAACATCTCTCATTCTAATTGTAGGTACAATCCTAGTTACAAAACCAACCCATGTATAGATCTAGAAACCAGTGTATTTGTCTTTAAACTAATAATACTTACCAGCGACTTTTATCTCACTACAGAGTGCTCCAGTTTTTTGGAGGTGGAACTAAAAGACAATCAAACATTTACGTGACATGCTAATGTCCAGTGAAAGTAAGTTTACTAAGGTTTATGTAAGTACGAAAGATTGTAAAGATTACTAGACTTTTTTTTTTTATATATATAATGGGATTTGCATGCAAGTAGAAAGAGCACAATGGAAATAGGATCCTGGAATAATTATTATTCCTTCAGTAGCAAATAGCAGTAATGTGTATGAAGCTTCTACACCACTCAGTGGCACACGCAGTTGCCAATCTGCTCTACGGGTTGTGACAGGGAGGAAAAGTCTCCCAAATCTAGATCTTTTCTTGGGAAATACTGTACTGTGAGAGACATGGCATAAATGTGCAAACTGTTTTATATATGTTTGAATTTGTCTTGGGAAATGTCTTCTACCTTTCTGTCTATCTCACATTTCTATTCTCAACTCATTCTCACTTGTAAAGTTTGACGATTTCATGTTCATTAGATGTTCACTAATGTGGTACATTTTCTACATGTTGAAGATGCACTAACAAATTTTTACACTAATGCCATTATTTCACATCTCAGTTTGCTAGTGCTAAAAATATGGTTTGAGTGCAGACAGTAACAGTAGAAACGCCTCATGTTCACTGTGTACTTTCACTGTGTTGATGTGTCATATCGAGGCTAGATTTTCTGATATCAATGTTTATTTAGTCTGAGTGCTGAGTCAGATATGGTACTGATATTGTCCATTGTGCGTTATGAATTTCTTTCCTGTCAGATCTGTCGGTATGGGCCACTAATGGGCCGTGCTTATTCGTCACGTTTGCTACATTCTAAACCCATTATATACAGTATTCTCAAGTGTGTTTTAAAGCAATATCTGTAGTTCTACCATTTGTCAGCTAGTAGTTTATACTTTAAACAATCAACTGTTTGATTAAATATTTTGACATGAATGAACAAGATAAGGAACATTTTGATTATTAGCATGTAAACAACGAATTATAATTTTAGACAAATTTCCTCAAACACAAGCTCTGAATCCTGTTTGTGACAACTGTGACTACTACTGACTGGCTTGTTCATGTTTGTCTCTCTCTGTGAGTTCAGACCCCTCATTGTGTTAACTGTAGTCATGCAGAATGGTTACTTTTGATACACATTGATGTCCATTCCCTTCATGATTTGTGAATTTATATTGTTAAAAGGACTTTTTTTAATTATTATTATTATTATATGCAATACACTTTCCTGAAAAGATGTGTCGTTTAAGCTCCTTTAAATCTGGTTGCTTTG
>JAOTQY010000050.1:12955382-12970080 GCA_026413445.1 Dolichallabes microphthalmus
AAATAATAATAATAATAATATTATTAATAACAATAATAATAATAATAATAATTATTATTATGTGAAAGTGTCTTCAACAGCTTTTTTAACTCTTTTCAAAACAACAAACCTGCAACCGGAACAAAAGCTTATATACAATACTAAAACCGGTAAGAGCAAGAAGAAGCTAGAAAAAAGGAGTTGTCCTAGGTTTTGGATCATAAAGAATAAGCATAGATATCTGTACAAATGTACATTTTTAATGTTAATATAATGAAGGTGCTGTGGAAGAAGTACCCTAAAAAATTACACGCAGACTTTATTAACATTCGGGGGTTAACCATAAATCTCTATATTATTATTAATGGAGTGCGGTTAAAAATAATGAAATAGTACACAATTTGTCCTTAATACAAAAAAGGTAAAGAGGTCTGACAAACTATAGGTACAGAGCAGCAGATGGACTATAAACAGCAACAATGTATCTATATTACAGGAGGACAGGATTAAAGGATACAGGATACATTTTGAGAACGTTGTAGAAAATATTGAGAGATCAGAGGCTGGGTACGCTGGCCGCTGGCGTTCTCTGGTGCGCACAGCGCATGCGTTCACCAGTAGGTGTCGCTGCGCGCGCGATCAGCAGGTCGCTTAGACTCAGCACCGAGAGCAGCTCCAACCGGAACGTCCGATGCAAACCGCGGCACGTGCGGAGTCAAAAGAGAGCGAGACACACAGAGAGGGGGAAGAAGAAGAACAAGTGAAGAAGAGTCACACTCCACCATAACTCAATCAAGCGATCAGCAGAGGACCTTTTGGATATCTGTGGATGAGGAAATCCTGCAGAGAAGAGAAAACTCAGCCGAGAGGTCCAACAGACATGACTCCGAGGTGGGTTACAAAAAATAGGACGGAGAGAGTGCTCTGGGTGCGACTGTGGCTGCGTACTAATCCGCATACTAAACAGCATGTCAACTAAGTTTGCTGTTTTTGGACATACTGTTAAGTGCAGTGGTTTGGAATGGAGCTCATGTGTAGCTAGTCTACTTACCTGCGGCGGCCATGTTTAGGTGAGCTCAGTGAGCGCGAGCCCGGTGCGCCGTTACCATGGAGACGTCTGAACGCTGATGAGACATGGACTGCCACTATTCTTCTTCTTCTTCTTCTTCTTATTATTATTATTATTAATTGAATTGAATTCGGTGCATTAAAAACAAGTATTTTAAAAACTACAAAATATCATTAAAACTCTAATAATCTGCCGGACATAGCTAATTAAACCCCATCTTTTTAAGGTAGCCTACTGCGAGGACAGTTTCCTGTGTGAAGTTGTAGGGCTTAAATTCAGAAGTATGAAGTTCACACCTCTGCTGTCACTGTTTCAGGCGAAAGGTGCCTACGGACAGACCGCTACAAATCTTCTTATTCTTGCCGGAGGAATGTTAGATGAAGCCGTACATCGGGCAAAACTGATTCTTTACTAAATCTCTTAGTGATTTTTACACAGTAACAAATCTTCCAAAATATGCATAATGTGTACAATTCATCTGATGTTTTATCTTTACATTTAAAACGAATAATTACGTAAGTGAAGGATGTTGCTACATATAAGACCAAATTTACCAAAACAAAGTTGTGTGCATGTTCAGAGTGGTTTCATAGCTCAGTCCTTAACTTGAATCTGTTCATATGAAATTAATGCATTTCAAATAATGCATTAATGCATGTATTTGTGTATTTGTGGTGCTTGTATTTGAACTAGGCTGTGTTCCCGGTATCGAGTCATTAGAAACAGTCGGATGTTAGAAAGTTTAGCCTTTAACGAGAACCAAACGACTGCTTCGCGACTTTTAACCCGCGACCAAGAGGAGTCAGGATATTTTACATTACTTTTAGAAAGATCAAAACCTGATTCACAATGAATTAAATCTCAACCATGGCTTTTAAACAAATTAAGAAAAAAAATCACAATATTATCTTAGACCTCTGTAAATTATGACTTGAATTTAGTATCATGCCACAAAGTTTTCTTTTCCTCTATTTGAAAATATTTCTCTAGGCTGTTTGAAGAGAATACGGCCTTTAGTCTGACATCAAGCGATATAAGACTCCCTATTAAAACACAAACCAGGCAAAGTATCATGAGCTCCAGAGTGAAGAAGATACTTCATTGTGGGGTTTCACCGGATTTAGTTTTTTCTTCTTCTGTAGAACTGAGAGGGGTAGTGATATACAGTATACCGCCTGTCTCTTTAAGGCGAGGCAACAGTGCTGTGAAGTTCAAGTTGGGGTCACTGTTAGTTCCTGCCCTTGCTTTTACCTTTTGAGTTTTATTGTAGACTGACATCACACACCGAGCTAAAACATACTGCATCATCAGCTCCATTCGCGTTTTTACATTTACACAAGCGCGCACGCACACACACACATGCGCAAAAAAAGGAAATTACTACAATTTAAAAAAGCTGTAGGGTACATATTTTATAGGAGGAGGGAAAGAGGTGGAGAGTGAGCAAGCAATCCTGACAACATACAGAGAAAGAGAGAGAGAGAGAGAGAGGGGAGGGCGAACAACATTCGTAGCAATTAATAATCTTAAAAAAAGAGTTGGCAGTCGTGTGCGGAAAACTGGCATGGTTTTTGGAGGCTGGCAGTTCAGAGTCGAGACGTCAGAAATGCGTGCATTAGAGAGCTGAGATGATCATTACCGGAGACTCAGAGCGGATGGCAGAAGATCTCGGGTATCCAGGTAACCCCTTATGTATATGTAGGCTATATGTATATATTTACTCCCTATCAATTCGTTTACTTATCAAATGATTATAAATGTACTTTAGCCTTTAAAAAATTCACTGCTTCCATAAACAGACGCACAACCCTGGCATGCATTCTTGTTTTTCGTTTGTTTGTTTATTTTTGTATGCTCCGACATAATCTTAGTGTGTATCTGCATTAGTGCCATGACGTGCCATAAAAAAAACTTTTTTAATGTTCACTTTTAGCCCTTTGTAAATCAACACTGCTGTCTAATAACGTTCTGCTGGATTAATAATTGTTTTTCATCTCCTGATGTGTCATTAAACTATCATGCGCAATGTATTTCTTTCTTACTTCCTTTTCTTAAAGAAATGTTTAATTTCAGCACATTGCCAAGTTGCAAGACACTTTCGAGTCTGAGTACTATAGCATGGTGTTTTTACATTGTAATGAGATTAGGCTAGGCATGGATGATGACTGCTGTTTGCTTTCACACACACCTAAGCACGTGAAGATTTATTTTCAGTTATTTAAAACTGCTGTGAATAAATGGAATTAGAACTTGAATAAAATGATGATTAACGCTTTTACTGAAACTCTTGTCACTTTATGTTGCTACGTGTAAAAGTAGTGAAGTGAAGTTTGGGGTCATCACGAGAATGTTTTGTAAAATAAAGAATTAAAGTCTAGAAGAGTTTCTGAAAGAGCATACTCATCAACTGATTGACTTATTGTCTGTTATCGTTTATATGCCTGCAGAAAAAATATGGATTTATGCAATACTTCAAAAAGCAGATGACATAAATCTAGCCAAAATGTAACCACTCACAGTGGCGCAAAATGACAAGCTGATGAGAAAGAGCAGAAAACTATTTTCAAAGCGCATAACAGAGTGTTTCTTCCACTTAAGACTGTTGGATTTGCATTAGAAGTGCATTTCTTTGCCTGATGGAAAATGTTTAAAATGTGATTAAAAGTAGAACTGGTGTGTGCTAAAAGCGGCTGTAGCGGTGTTAAGGGGATTTGTGAATGAACTCGGAAAGAGAGAAGCATGTGTGTATGTGTGAGCAGCGTAAATGTACGACATTAAGGCAAGCCTAGACTGTATAAAATAAAGTTGTACAATGCCCGAAAGTGCGCATTTCACTCACTTCTCCGAGACTGTTAACAGGAAAAACACCAAATCCTGGTTCAAAAGAAGATTTTTCTAATACCTTAATTTGATATTTAGTGTTTCAGACCCCTTTTGCACACATTGTCCTAAATGGAGTTCAAATGATCGATGCAGGTTTCTTGTCATAACTTATGTGATATCAATTTCAATAGTTATATTAAACGAACAATGAGTTAACATTTCTATACCCGTATTTTGGACGAATATTGGTTTTGTTTGTTTCTTTTGTTTTTTTGCAAATGTTTTAATTTTGAAAAACGTATGATATGATGATTTTTATTTCTTTCCATATTATTTGACTTTTTAGGAATATTCTTCTAGGGAAATTTACGTTCGAAAACATCAAAACCAAACAAAATAATTTTTTCTTTTTTCCTCTGTCTATTCCCAAATGAGACATTTGATCAGCTGTTACAGCCTATATGTTTTCTCGGGCTGAACTATAAAATAGTTAAAATACTTAACAATACAGTAACTCTTATTAATTCAACCTGTAAAAACTCATTAATAGGCCCTCAATTACATAGCATTCGATATGGATGAGATATGACTTGCTATGGAAATAATGCAATTAACTGAGGACAAAATTAATCTTAATGGGAGGATGGATTTGTGGTCAAGAGCTGATAGACAGACTGAAGGCGGAAAGAGAGAGAGAGAAGGAGAGAGAGAGAGAGAGAGAGAGAGAGAGAGAGGAAGTCAGAGGGATGGAGGTATAGAAAGATTTTAATTCCCTCACTTTTAGACTCCTGCCTCAACCCAAAACCAGCCAAGTGACAACACAGACAAAACACAGGGCCCAATGAATACCAAACCGTCCAAAATAGGACCCACGGGCCGTCCTAAAGTAAGACCATGGATCATACCAAATATAGCAAATTAGTCCATTACACCCAGACTATATAATGGGAATAAGACTATTACCATTTTGAAAAGGCGTTTCGTTACTATATCATGAAAGCACACGCTTCTTATATACATTAGCATGACGTTTACATTTATTAAACATCTAACGTCCGTGTTTGCACCTGTTTACTTTTTTTGCAGGTAAAGTGTTTTACTTAACGCTTTTCCTCCTCAGTCGAGCAAACAATACTGATCTGAAAAATGATTATTAGGATTAAGATTAAGACAGTGTAATTTGATCATTAGGATTCATTTGAGAAATTTGGAAGTAAAATGTAAGTCATGGGTATGTAAGGAATTTGCCATTCACTTGTTGGGGGTTTATTTTCGGCTGCAGAAGTCTTTAGAAGAGCCACATTCGTCTAATCCCGGGTTGTAAGGAGCACAGGGGACGTGTACAGGAGGATACAAGTGTTTACTCGTGGAGTTCAAACAAAGCTTTTTAAACATGATTTACTTCTGCTACCGCTTCCCCTTTTTGACTCGACGCTGTGAGCGCCTTACAGAAAAAGAGGGGATGTTTAATGCCTCAATCCACAAAAAAAAAGTTACAGGCGATTTTTCTTTTTATTCTGATTGAAATGCAGCTCTTTTAAATAGTGCTATTTTTGCATATTCTTTTTAGTCCATTTCTGCAATCAGTGACACACACACAAAAAGAGAAAACATGACAATAAGTCATGATTTTTTTTTGTGAATTGGGGTTTTTCCCTAAACATAGTCGTTCTTAAAAGCTATGACCAATTCTCCTTTCGCTTTACAAACTATTACACCTGCCAATGATCAAATGATCATGAAATAATCAGCCAGGCTCGGGGATCGCTAAGGAAATTACTCAGGCAAACCTCAAGACGTAGTTTTTTTTAACAAAAGGGATCTGAGGGAAATGCACATGGAGAGCATAAGATCGACTCAGTATTAGATCACTTGTGTCAGTGACCATCGCACTGCATTCCTCTGCGTTACAGCTGTGATATAAATATAGGTGTAGGTTGAAATGTTTGTAGATGATTTATTGCGAATATAACAGAAATGCGTAAAACGTTGACCAGTGTAGTTTAATGCTTTAAAGCATGTAATAAACGGTGCTCTGGGATACAGGTGTATATGCGATCTGGGGTACAGGTGTAGTATATACCTAAAAGATTCATTATTTTCTTTATAGTATCACATATTATTTTTTTGCTTGCTCAGTTTTGCTTGCTATTTAAAATGCAGATTTGTAACGTATAGGTTAATCTAAAAATGACTGTCTATAGGAGAAGAGTAGGTGCGTGCCAATGCGTTTTCTTGCAGGCGCACTGGATCAGGGCGCGCGCAGTAAAGCGCGTCGCGCGACACACTGCCGGTGTATCCAGAGTGCAGCTCCGTCCGTAGGGAGGTGTGAGGGAGAGATCAGTGCATCTGATAGCTGTATATTTACTCTCATCTCATTTCGACACGTTTGAATTTGTTTCCATTGCGTCATATAAAACCATGATGCTCCAGGTCGTGCAGGCTCCTTAACATACCGGCTGCGTTTTTGTTTTAATGAAAAGTTTATATTATAATCTAACTGAACGGTAATCGTTCACTAAACATTAAGGGAAAATAAATTGAAGCTTATAATTACAGACTTCCTTATTTCTCTCAAAAAAGCGATCATGCAAACTCATAAACAAGGAGAGGATGAACTAATGTCGGAATGACTATGGCTAACCTTATTTATTTAGCTGCCGGCTTCCCATCACTGAAGTCAAGCCCTAGGGGACCTCAGAAATCTGTTTTATCTTCTATACAAATTATACGTACTTTTTTAGCAGTCTAACATATCCTGATAAAAGTGTATATTTTATGTAATAGGGATTTGTACTTCTAATATAGAGTAGAAATGTAATTTTTGTTAAACATTCCTGGTAATAATGATCATTTTTTATATGTACTGTTAATACAGATTAGTTTGCACCCAAGCCCTATGCCCTCTCATTAGAAGATTTACAGTAAGCTTGTCTGTAATTCCTTATTTGACCGAGCTGAAAGGGAGCCGACTGTCCTATCTTTTATTGGACACATTTTTGTCCCTCTGGTTTATACCTGCTGTTCGTCACCCTTGCAAAACCTTCAGTAAGACTTTGTTTAAAACTTCACACACACACTACCTCTGGAATGCTTTATCAGGAAGACAGCAAAATGAAAACACATTTATACTGCCATTTTCCACCCTTTTTTTTTGTATTGTTACTGAGGGTTTGAATATGTACATACATATTCACCATTATGTCCCTTCTCATTTATTAAGAGCTTGATTTTAAATATTCATTTGCAATTTCTTTTGGACCATGGATTGGAAAGATTTTGACATAAGTTTTTTTTTTGCAAGGACAACATGAATGTGAACCACACATTTCACATTTGTGCTGTAAATCCAATTTAATTTTAGTTTTATATATTTCTTATCAGCCAACCAATAATATATGTAGACCCTCTCTCAGGTACTTCTCAGGTAATAGGCCTGCAGTTGTCTTTTCAATAAATACTTATTATTCAAGACATTTTGGCATAAAACTGACATCCTGATCTGAGGTGTCAGTTTACTGTGCTGCTTTCCAGCTGTACTTTGGTGTTCAGCAACATTTAAAAAAAAACAGCAGTGTAATAGGGTTCATATCGAGGTTTTGGTCTGAACTTTTTTTCTTACTGTTTCAGGTGGTGGGCTGAAGACAATGCTGGATGCCATGGAAGTCCCAAGTCATGCTAGGCACCTTCTCCTGCAACTGAACACGCAACGCACCAAAGGCTTTTTGTGTGATGTCATCATAGTTGTCCAAAATGCTCTATTTCGTGCTCATAAGAACATTCTGGCTGCCAGTAGTCTCTACCTAAAATCCCTTGTTGTTCACGACAACCTCATCAACCTGGACCATGAGATGGTGAGTCCGGGTGTTTTCAGAGTCATCCTTGACTATATATACACAGGACGCTTAAGTGAAGGTGACCCCACCTCTCCCACAGAGCCTAACATAGGTGCAGTGCTAGCAGCTGCTAGTTATTTGCAACTGCTGGACTTGGTAGCCTTGTGCAAAAAAAAGCTAAAAAGAAATGGGAAATACCACTTACGGCCCACGTCTGGGTTTTTGCCTTACAATAAAATGAGCCCCAGTGGAGTGCTGGGGGGAAGGCTGCGAGTGTCTACTCCAGTAATACAGCCCTGCTTCCCTGGTGGGGTGATGAGCACACCACGAGGCCCATCATTGGAGGATCTACCACCCCACTCTCTTGCCCACCATGTAGGAGAGCTTTACGCTCCAGTTCCAACACAGGGTCAGCAACCCTACCCTCATACTCAAGCAACCCTGCCTCCACAGCCAGGTCTACGTTTGCCTTCTTCTGACAGGAACTGCTCACCCATATATGGCCTAGACCTGTCCAAGAAGAGCCCCAGCTCCCAGCAGCATTCTACACATCCTCATCAGAGTCACCATAATGAGGAGCCAGAGGGGGAACTGAGTCACCGCACAAGCCCTCTTCTAAGCCCGACTGATGGCTCAGGGAAAATGGAGGCTGTGCACCACACTGGCTCTCTCACACCACGATCTTTTCCCCTCCTCAACCCACTACCCCAACTCCCTCGTTTTCAGCGTTCAAGTTCCCAGGGCCAAGAGGCTTACCCGTGCCCTCCAAGCCCTGAGCCCTCAGATGAACAAGGAGACCGCAGCAGGGATGGTTCCAATATTTACCGCTGGGTAAAGAATGAGCCTATGACATACAGTGTGGAGGATGAAGATGAGGATGATGAGGAGGATGATAGTGGAGGCATGGGTGAGCAAGATAAAGACCACCAACATATGAATCATCACAAAAACAGTGAGGAGAAGTTGAATATGAATGAGGCAGGCTATGACAGACCAGTAACGTGTGATGGAGAGGATGAGAATGCGACAGGTAGTGAGGAAACAGGCAGTAGTGAAGGCAGGCCGTCTCCCCCTGGTCCCCGTGGGAGGTATCATATGCCCTATGAGCCAGAGAGTTTTGGAGATAACCTATATGTCTGCATTCCATGTGGTAAAGGGTTTCCCAGCTCTGAGCAGCTCAATGCACATGTAGAAACCCATGCAGAAGAGGATCTTAACCATGTCGGAGAGCTTGAAAACCCAAACAGCAATGGCACTGACAAACCCGCCAGCACCAATGGACCCACAAACCTGAACAGCACCGGCAGCCTGCACAGCACCTACCAAGACAGTAAATCAGGACAGAACCTACATCCACTAGGCATTGGAGAAATGATTCGGCCCTATCGTTGTGCCTCCTGTGACAAAACCTACAAAGATCCGGCTACGCTAAGACAGCACGAGAAGACCCACTGGCTGACCCGTCCGTACCCCTGTAGTATCTGTGGCAAGAAATTCACCCAGCGTGGCACCATGACCCGCCACATGCGTAGCCACCTGGGCTTGAAGCCTTTTGCCTGTGATGCCTGTGGCATGCGCTTCACTAGGCAGTACAGGCTCACTGAGCATATGCGTATTCACTCTGGTGAAAAGCCATATGAGTGTCAGGTGTGTGGTGGCAAATTTGCCCAGCAGAGAAACCTCATTAGTCACATGAAGATGCACAGCAGTGGAGGGAATGGTGGTGGATTCATATCTGATGGCAAGCTAAAGATGGACTTCTCTGAGGGTATCTTTCCTCTAAGTAAGTATGCAGCTGAACATCTAGGCCTAAAACAGGAGAAGGCCTCGGAGCTTCTCGCACAAGCGTCTCAGCAGTTGCTGGCAGATGCCAAGGCAATGGAAAGCCTTTATCCACTGACCAAACTGACAGCAGAACACCTAGGCCTCACACATGATAAGATGGATGTCCTGCCACTGCCACCTGCCTCTCAACAACTCCCTGCAGAGGCACGCACCATTGACCGCTACTCCCCCAGCTAGAGAGGAGACCACCAATCCTGTCTTCCATCTGCAGAGCTCAGCTGCCCAGCTATGACACATAACTAAATGCCTGTATGCTGCCCACAGTATTTTAACTCTCACCTCAACTTCAGTGAATCTGCACCTCAAACACAGGAGGAAAAAGACCTTTAGAAAGAAAAATGCACATAGGATTCTAGGATTAAAAGTGCCTTTCTCTACACATTTTGCAGTATAGCCATTTTTTTTTAAGTGAACTGTTATTTATATTTGCTCCAACCATGGACACACTCACAGTGCAGTATTTATATAAAAAATAAGATCCTTTTCACTCAATTTCCAAGCCAACCAGTCAATTGAAAACCAAAAAAGAGACATTTTATTTATTTTTTTTTTTTTGTATGTGAGTAAACCCAAAGAAAATAGGTTACAAAAGAGTGTTGCAATCATACCCTTAACCTGTGTAATAAGTGTGACTAGTGTATATAGAATAAATAACAAAGCACATATGAACAATTTTCAGGGCTTCTGACCAGGATGTAAAAGGGATTCTGGGCAAAAGAGAAAGCCATATCTTTGGAATTTTATGATAATTCGAGACCTCTTTGGAATATTATGGATATCTTCTGTAAATCAGTTTCCTGCTTTGCTGAGTAGCCCAGCATTCCCATGCAAAAAGGGAGCAACTTTGCGAAGCCAGTAATTGTTCCAGCACTTTGGTAAAGTGACTTAAGCTTATCTATGCATTGATACAGTATATGTCCCATTTTGTAGAGAGAATATCCAGAATGTCACATATACTTTGAACTATTTTTGCATATTATACCCCACCCTTTACAAGTGCCTTCAGAGTGGATGTTTAAAGAGGAATAAGCAATTCCATTTGAGTGCATATTATTGTGCATATACCAATCATGCCAGTAATCCATGATTGTGAATTTATGTTCATCTAGTGAGATAGACTAAGCATGGGTGTTGCCTTTAAAATCGGGTAATATTTACAATTCAGCATTGCAGCCCAAACATTCTTCAGGAGAACACAGTGAACCCATTAGAAAGCCTCAACAACACTCAAAACCAAACAAATAGCAATCGAAACAAAAGTTTTTTTTTCGAAATCCAGTGTATATAAACTCTAATCCAAGTAACGCACGTTATTTGATAAATAATGAATCTAATAGCATTTAAAGTAAACTTCCATCAGAGAATACGTCACAGAGCGCTGCATAGGCCCACTCATGGTGTTGTTGCTTTCAGGTTAACATGTGAAGCTGTTAATGTGACAGCCATACAGATTAGACATGGGGCACTCTCCCTGACACTGATAGCAGGAGGAGCACTCTCACTGCAGCTGCTCCTCTCAGGATAAGCCCTGTGAAATCCCAGATTCTCTCAGACTGCTCGCGCTGTCTGTCAGCTTGATCCCGGATTTCATGGCTGCTAAGCAGTCTTGTGATGTACACACTCCCGGGATCACCCCAAGCTCATGCGCAACCCCCCCCCCCTAAAAAAAAAACAAAACACTTACTCGAAACATACAAGCAGCTCATCCAATTTAGCAAAATCTTGAAAAATTTCTATTATGTCACATATCAATATTATTTATATGCACCTGTACCTTATTCTTATATACCAATGATACTGGGAATCTTCTTTTTTCTCTTTTTTTTTAAAAAAACGTTTTTTTAAAGGGGAGTTTGTTGACCACTATTGACATTTACAACCTCAGTAGGTAAATGTGAAGACTTTTAAGCCATAAATGCACTGTGATAGGAATAATAACCCTCCCAGCCTTAGTGATTATACTGAACATGTTACAATGTTGTAGGCAACTTAAGTACACTGTCTTCTAGAGACTGTAGCATGCCTTCATGTTGATGTTTCTATTGGTCACATTTGATCGATTGACTCTTAAACCAAAGAGAAGTGAAACTGGTGCTTACCTCAGGATCTGACCCATCTTAGTATGGGGACACAAAGTTAGGAGATAGCTAAGCATGCACATATGAGTGTGCACGCACACACACGTGCACACGCACACACACACACACACACACACACACACACACACACACACACACACACACACACACACACACACACACACACAATCACTCTTAAGGTAAATTTGTCCTTTTCAAACCTGTGGTTATTTCAAGAATATGAAAATGTGTTCATGTTGTCAATTTTTAAAAGTATTCTCTCAAGTATTCATAATGTTTCTGAGTAGTTTACTCAATTGTCTTCCATTCATAGGTTTTTCATGAATATTTATGCGTGAGCACCTGTAAATATTTCTGTGTGTGTAGCACAAGTTCGAACACACCCTCTTCCCCAGAGCAACATCAATCCTTAGTTTCAAATGCCTTGCTGTATATAAAATGCTGTGTGTTTATCAATAATTCGCTCCACTGATAAACACTGGGGTTGACTTGGTAAAGAAGAAGCATAGTTTCTAAAGTTGACTGACCCATGTTCAGGGTGTGACTGAAGGAGCTTCAGCTGAAACCTTGGCCATAAAGCAGGACTGGGTTCCCACTTAGACTTTGTATATACTGACTATCAAACCAAATATCAAAGAAATGCTGTGATTTCCCAATAGGTTTTAAGTGGAACACACACACACACACACACACACACACACACACACACACACAAATGCAGTAACAGTGTAAACGGGATACAAATCTACTGACTCAAGTACCTACGAACAATATTACCACTATTATAGCAGTAAAATCTGTGACAGCAGACGTATTAATGCACATAGAAAATGTGGATATAAAATTTCGCACTCCCCTTCTCTGCCATTAATTAAGCACCTTTGGTTGACTGTCTTTCTTGATATTTCCGACAGTTATTTCAGTAACTTCTAACACAGTAAGGAATCTGCATGGAGAATTTTGCACATGTACACATGAGAAAGGTGACATGGTTACTTGTGTATAGAGAGCAGAGCAAGCATGTGTGTGCTTCAGGGAGCAAAGCAAACTTGAGCAGGGGAAGTGAATTTTCTTCTTGGTTGTAGTAGTAAGCAGCCTGTGTAGTGTGGTTCTGCTCAACGCCATCTAATGCTAGTAGAGAGGAGAGAAAGAGAGAGGGAGATATTCCAAGTCTTGTCCTGATTATAGAAAAGTAATCTATGACTCCTTTCCATTGAGAAAAGAAACATGATGTCTGGCCTGATTTACATTTTCTTTTGCTTCTTTTCCTTTTTCATGCCTTTTTTACTCTGGACAGAGGCAGTGTTTGACAGTTTACAAAGAGTTGTTAACTCTCTGGTCACTCTTCTTATCCGAAGAGTGGGCCAAGTGTAGAAAAGCGAAGCTTGGGAGATGAAGAGAAATATGTGGAACAATACACTGTACTTACCATACTTTATAAACCGGTCCAAAAGAAATATTCTTCTCAGTCTGAGGAAGCTCCCTCAGTCAGAGCAGAACCCAAAGCTTAACGTTTATATGGACAGAATCTACTCAGCAGAAGAGCAGTATAAACATCCAAATCAAAAGCGTATTACTGTGTTACTGCGGGTGTTTAAAACATGGCCTTTGTGGTCCGACTAAATGCTTTATTCTCACTCAATTCTGTAGCAGATTCAAAGATGAACTTGTGCATGTTGCTGAGAAAACCTTATCTAGCCCATACCACAGAGATTCTTAAAAATGTCTTATTCATAATATGCATCAACCCCCCACACTTCTGCATAAAAGTAGTCAGAATCTGTTTTGTTATCCTTCTATGGGTATGCCGGCTGACACTTGACTTTTTAAACTCAATCCTCTAGCAGTGTGCTGTCTCTTTTCTGTATGTTTTGGACTTGGCTGATTGGGAAATGACCCATAACGTACCTGCCCATTCGCCTTGCAGTTTAGCAAGAGAGAGAGAGAATGTGCCTAAAAGTAAGTGATCTTTGACAGATTTTATTGCACTCAGCTGTTTCACATTGACTCATAAAAAAGGGCACATTTCTGAAGAAATCATCAGCCCATGATTGTTCCTTCTCCGTGGCTGCTCACACCACTCCCTCTGCTTCTACCCACACCATCTCCAGACTAACTCAGTACTTTCTTTCACTTCTTTGGAAGCACCTTGGTTCCCTACGTACTCCCTCCCACTGGCTGACCCAGAGCTCTGACCACAAGCCCACGGCCACACCTTCTGATGGAGTGGCGTCCAGCTGCTCTTCTTGCTGAAGAAGACAGTTGTCTAAATGTTTATGTGAAAAACTAGTTTCTTTTTCTTCCCGCCCTTATCACGTTCCATGATAAACATGAAGGCATGTGTTAAGATTCTATGTGGGGCTAGATCAGCTAGATAAACAGCTGACAATGTTATCATCTCAGACTTACTATGAAATCGTGTCAAAAAGA
The DNA here is from genome assembly GCA_026413445.1 of Dolichallabes microphthalmus. Classification (NCBI taxonomy): domain Eukaryota; kingdom Metazoa; phylum Chordata; class Actinopteri; order Siluriformes; family Clariidae; genus Dolichallabes; species Dolichallabes microphthalmus. The sequence goes on from JAOTQY010000050.1 coordinate 12,969,464, forward strand.
TAAAAGAGGGAGCTTTGTGACTGGAGAAAATTTTAGGATGATATAAAAAAGACACACCAGGGAGAGTACCTGTGGGACAGGTTTAGACTCTTTAATTTGGCTCTCAGTATTTTTTCAAGGACAAAGTTCTTTCAGGTGGTGTAGGCTTTTTGTTGTTGTTGTGGAGAAGCATTGAATGGCTGCTTAGTGAACTGGGTTTGCATTTCCATTTTAAAGTTTGTTCCCTGAGAGTCTGTATCATGTTACCTGGCCTCAAATTGTTACTCCATCTTCCCACAAAATAACCTGATTCTCCACAGGCTTACAGCAAGTCAGTCAGTGGCTCCTTTAGTGACTTTAGGTTGGTGCGCTTGGTCTGCTGAACATTCTGCTTGTCTGAAATGGACAGAATAGAGTCCTGATTAGCAGATTACATCGAGTCCATAAAAAAGCTAAATAAAATATGGTCTTCGGTGCCCTTACATTCATTGGCCTTGAGTGCAGCTTCGATTCAGCCAACTGGGGAATTCAGACATGTAAACAAAGGAAAAGTTTAACACGAGGAGAGTGGCAGGGCAGAGTGCCTGATTTTATCGCAATGCTGATAGTCATGCATGACCACATGCGCACACACACAC
>JAOTQY010000050.1:13038722-13053836 GCA_026413445.1 Dolichallabes microphthalmus
TTTAAATCCAGATTATTTGTCAGTTCTCCTCCTCTCTCTTTCCTTTGCTGTGACATCCTTCTCTCTCCCTCTCTCTCTCTCTCTCTCTCTCTTTCATTCCATCCTTCCCCTTCTTGCTGCACAGCTCTGAGACTCAGTGGGTGCCTGTGCATGGCCTGGCCTTGCTCATGGTCAGGGGCCCGATGAGAGGCAGTGAAAGTATTTGCCCAGCCCCTGCCTCTCTCCCCCTCTTGCTGCGTCTTGGCTGCTCTATAAAGGTTAGTGAGAGCATGGTGTGGGTGTTGTGTCTCTGGGTGAATTATGGGTACTGCTGTCACGGGACCCCAGAAAGAGTGAACCGGGTGTACTGCTGGGAATGGGATGAAAGGGAAAAGCCGAGGGAGGGGAGCAGGGACGCAGGGCAATTCAAGGGCTTACAATGCCAAGTGCTGAAGTGTTTGTTTTCCAGCACTGGTGTTCCAAGCAATGAAGAGAAAGAGAAAAAAAAGACCATGAAAAACAAATAACTGATGTGATATATAGCATACATGCATTTGTGAGCATGAGAAGCACCATATTTTTCCAATGAAAATGTTTGAATTATCACCAAATAGTTAGTTGGGAGGATACTGAGACATGACGGTGCATTTATCACAAGAAATAACAATATTTCTTTGCTATTGTTTTTAATATGATGAGTTCATATAAGTTAGAAGCACTTCTGTAAAAAAAAAAGAAAAGAAAAAAAAAGCAGTAGCGTTTTTTATTTTGCTTGGCAGTCACATGCCTCTGGGTTGTTGCTGGTCATAAGGTTGAGCACGTGGCACTGGAATAAAACTGACCGATGCTGGGAAACATGACATTTCCTCAGCTTATGGTTTGCCTTTCGTCATCATTTGACAGGAGTAACACAGTGATTCAGTAGGATCGTGTTCTCCATCAACACAGCTCGTAGTTTAACCGTAGAGTGGGCACAAGTGAAGATGATGCAGTACAATGTTTACTCTGAGAAAAGGATATCACTCCATAATGACATAAGATCTCTGCAGTGCTGAACCACATCACTGTTGAACTGTCACATCTGGGTCAGAAAGTGCTGATTAATTTCCTATAACAGCGCAGCTTTGTCATACCGTCAGCTTCAAGGCAAATCACAAGTACTGTAGCTATTAAGCAGCTTATTTTAATACTAGTTGTTCTATTACAAGCTCATTTCATTGCCTCGTGTGGCAGACACACAGCAATAGTTTGATGTGAATCTCAAGTGGATAAGCAGATTACATAACAAAAATATGAAAAATATACACTGAGACCTTCTCTAATTTAATTAAACATTAGTATAAAATTATTTGATTTTATGTTATAAAAAATAGAATCTTACAAACAATTACATGAATTTCTGAATTTCATGGTATTCAGCGTATCAATCATTAGTTTTAATGACAGCGTAAACTTGAACTGGCAAACCAGATCATCAAATCTGTGTTGTCCAAAGACAACTTTAAACAAAAGTACAGTACTGAAAAAAGGGTTGACATGGTAAATATCACAAAATTGTTTAACTTTTAATACTGACACAGAAATGGTGCAGAATCTGGAATACTGAATTTTCAAGATATTTTAAGATACTTTTTTGTCGAAACATTTCTCAGTTTTGTGTTTAATTTAAGATTTAATTAAGAATGATTTCAGTCTGATCTGCAAGGACATATTTATTGAATATAGCTCTGTGGCCTGGCACGTCCAAGGTCGAGGGTTCCCACAGTCGACGGGTTGACAGTCCCACCTTCAGGTCTGTGTGCATGGAGATTGCATGTTCTACCCGTGCTTTGTTGGTTTCACTCAAACAGTCCAACGATGTGCAGATTAGGCTAGTTGAAATTAAAAAATTTGCCCATAGTGTGTGAACAAGTGTGTGAATGTGTGCATGCTTGTGCCCTGATGGACACGGCGGTGTATCTTGCCAAGTGCCCAAGTCCCCTGGGATAGGCGCCAGGTCCCAGCGACCTTGTACAGGATAGGCGTTATTGAAACTGAGTGAGTGAGAGAGAGACTTCAGTGTCAGCACTTTTTAACATCAGAAACTTTCTACTGTGGGAAAATCCTCAAGATAGAGGACTTTTACTTCTAAATTTCAAGAGATAAAAAAGCGACACTGCTTAGACTGTTTACCAATACTGTAACTATTAGTGATAATCGTTGGTTATTTTTAGCAAATTGGCAGGGTTGTGATAAAAATTTCAGTTCTGGTCTTCTGCTTTGTGGGTTTTTTCTCGGTCTTCTGGTTTTTCCCACAGCACAAAGACATTCGTTGTGTGTTGGTTGGTGTTTCCAAAGTGCCAGTGGTTTCTGAGTGTGAGTGTGTGTCTGTGTGTGTGTGTGTGTGTGCAACCAAGTTTGTGCTGTTGCCCTGAAATGGTTTGGCTCCCCACCCAGAGTGTACACTGCCTAATGCCCTGAGTTCCCTGGGATAAGCTAAATGCCCCTGTGACCCTACACCGTATATATCTAAGTCTATATATCAGTATATAAGTGCATATTAATAATAATATAGATAGATAGATTAGTATTCATTTATATGGTCATTTTTTTGCAGTCAAGTTTACTTACTTTAGATCATCAACTAGAAGTTCATTTTATTACCATTTCAGATTCGGTTCATGTGGACTCTGTTAAAAATTTTTATGATGTGTTGTTGAAGGATGGATAAAAGATAAACATCATTTTACATGTAGAGAATGAACTGAAAAGCTGTTTCATGACAGTCTGTAAAAAGTTTGTAGAAGGTCTATCCAAATAAAGTGTTGTAATTTATTACAATAAAACAAGCCCACGCTGTTTTGAAGATGCGAGGCCTCCCATAGCAGCCCTGGTGTACTGCAAGCTCCACATCAGTTTCGAGAACAGAGATTTGGGTCGAATCCGGGGTGGGGGGTAATTTGAGCTAATTTAAATCGGTCCTTCCTTATAACATTTGGAAGTTGTTCTGGTTTTAACATCACTGTTGTGGTTGCTGGCTATTTCATGCATTTAATTACTTACATTCCTCTGGTCATGAAAGTAAAACCGTATGGTTTGATTCCTGTCGCAACTTTTAAAATTTAAGGTATGTAATAAGGTTTTAAGTAAAAAAAGGAATGATGTTTTAATAATGTAGGCAACAATAACCAAGAAAATAAACTTATTTTAAAAACCTGTTATAATGATCATGTTTTTTAAACAGTTGTTAAGAAGTTTTAAAATGCAGAGAAAATTACTTAATGAAGTTGTGAATAGAAAACATATGTCTGGTTTTCAATGAGATGAACAACAGTTTTTTATTTGTGGAAGCACAGGTGTGCACGGATTTGATTATGTAAACCAAATTTATACACTGGATTTGGAGAAAAACTGTGAAAGCAACAGTGAGACGTTCATGACATTTATAGCGTCTACCAGTAATTCTAAAACAAATTAAATACAGGTTCTGGAAATCTTGTAATCATTAATAAATATCAGTTTAATTTGTTGCATATGTATATGTTCCTTAACATTTTTCTTTCTAGAGAAGGAAGGTCCATCTAAGTGTTTTAATAGTAATACCTTTAGACAATTCATAAATTCAAACCTTTTTTTGTGAAACGGAAAACACACTGTGCTCCACAATTTCCAGAGGTGCAAGTGCATATACTCCGTGCAAAAGTGTGAATGTCTTTATAAGGTAAAGCATGTTTTGGATCTCATGGCATGCCTTAATGTCATGGCTGTCTACTGAATGTATGAGAGTGTGTCCCAAATAAGACAGTGGCCTAAAGCAATGCAGTACACCAAACTGTATTATGTCTAGAGAAAAGAAAGAAGCAAAAAGAGGAGGGGAGGGGGAGCAGATAAACCAGAGAAGAGACCCCCATAGTGAGACAGACAGACAGACAGACAGACACACACACATACACACACACACACACACACACACACACTCGCACATGCACACACACAAAACCCAGTCCTGACCTGCAGCACATCCGATGAATGGAAGGAAATTGTTTCCCAAAAAAGAAACATTTAAAGGCATGAGTAACTACAATAATACAATCAAGTTCGCTTCCAAGCCAACAGCAAGAGGAAGGGACAAGGTATACAAGAAAAAAAACAGAGCGAGAGAAGGACAAGAGAAAGAAAGCGAGAGGAGAACAAGAGAGGTTTATTTTATTATCCTTTAATAAATATCTGACAGATTTCCTCAGGAAATATCACAGATCACATGTAAAATAGTTTAAGACTGATGTCAACTGCAGCAACATATGAAATCTATTACTGAGAAGCCACAGCAGGCACAGCGAGAGAGAGAGAGAGAGAGAGAGAGAGAGCAAGAGAGTGCAGTACTGAAAATCATGCAGAAAAAAAAAATCTCATGGCCTTTCCAAATTCTTTGAGAGGTAAAAAAGTCAGCCAAGACACAAAATCAGAGGAAAAAAAAGAAGGGGGAAAAAAAAAGAACAGAAATGCATGCACTCACTTATATACACACACACAAATGCTGAGCTCCACATCCTGCTGGGGTTGAGGCCAACAGTGTGGAGAGTGCCCAGATTACTGCCAGCTCAGGGAAAAGATAGATGGATGGAGCTGTGTTAAAGGATCAGGGGGCCACACTGCCCTGAGAACAATACCAGCTGCAAGGAGCCAGGAGCAGGAAATAGCTGCGCCAGAAACCTTATAGAGCAATCAGCCGAGCTCAACCTGGGCCCAGTGCTGGCACTGGGCAGACACGCAACTGGGGCACAGGGTAGGCGAAACGAGCGCACATCCCATCCAGAGGGTCCTCAATGCTGATCTGGGATCGTATGGACACGCCAGAATTTATGACATGTTTCCTATTCAACCTAATCAGCAGTCTGCACTAGAGCCAACGGGCTGCAATAATCCAAATACTCGAGATATAATCGGCTTGATGAACAGTTTGAACTTATGCACACTTATGAACAGATGCAGTGGACATGAGGACAAAAGCATATTTCTCAACCTGTTTTTTTCATCTTTATAACACACTGACACACACACACGCACACATACACACATGCACACATTGGCGGTTCCGTATTTTGGATGTACTGTATAAAGGAACAAGCTCTACCATTGTGGTGCCAGTATGTCTCAGTGTGGCAGCGGAGGAGCCTACAACCAGCTCAAACCTCTTTCTTCACTGAGACCCAAACCACAGGCTTGTACCCACAAAGCCACCCAGTCCTGGAATGATACCATCTCTCTCTCTCTCTCTCTCTCTCTCTCTCATACACACACACACACACACGCACACACACACACAGTAAGAACAACCACACATACCAAAGAAAGAGGTAGCACCATGGAAAATGAAAACTAGTGAGGTTTCTGCTTTTTTCGATCTCTCCTTCCCCTTTTTAATCATCAGAGGGCATGCAGAGTTCAGCTGTGGCATGGGAAGGTGGTAGGAGGGGCACTACCGATTTGACTAAGCCACACACCACAGAAAGCGATGATGACTGTGCTAAACAACCAGCTTGTTGACAGGTCTGCGTAACTGTTCTTAAGCACTCCCATGGTTGCATACTGTATGAGAGTGTGTTAGGTTGAAGTGTGCATGAAAGAGTGAATGTAAGATTTCAAACCGTTTTTTGGGCCCGGGTGGTGTGTGAGACAGTGTTGCTGGTGTGGGTGTAAATCGTGTCTGTGTTCAGAACGTACTCAGATTGAAGTGAGTCTGACCCAGTTGAGGGATGTGATGGGAAGCTGGTGTGGGAGACCAAAACAGGCCCTTATAAGGAATCCTGGAGCTGTTTTCCTCTGCTCTTCACTGTCTCGCACTCCCAGGCACTACACGTTTGGAGGGGAAGAGATGATCCTTCCAAGTCAACATATTTACATATTTGTAGCAACACGGGGCTATTTGCACAGGGCTGGCAGGCGTGTGGTCAGTGCGGCTGCTCGATGTGGACATCTGAACATCTGCGTCCGCTGCTTCATATCAACACATTCTCTCACCTTGCAAAATCCTCCAGCTTCGATCATACCCATCTCATCGTCCGACAGTCCGTCACATACCTTCAAGTAGAAGTTGGGGTTCAAGTCAGCAGATCTTAAGTTGAAAAAAAAAAAAAAAAAGGAAACTTGAGTGCAAATCATATCCAGCAAGTCATGTCCAGGGCATCACTGTCCTAGTAGATATCGTTTCTCTGATGTTGGGCATAATTTTTGGTCAAAAATGACTGTTATTTAGCCAACAAAGATAAAATACATATTGCAAAAGAATGACACGACATGGCTGTTGAATATGTCTTAATTAAAACTTCTTCACAGTTACACTCTAGGTTTCATTATGAATCTGTGGGGAAATTTACATTAAAACAGCTCCGAGCCAAGTCATGTGCTGAAAGTTCCCTTTGCCCTCCATTCATCTTTACACCGAGACCTTAATTAAAACCCCGACAATCTCCACCAAGAATTGCAGACCATCCTTCCCTTCATCCTTCCCTTCCCTCCAGCTCTATGCACAGCACCATGTTTCTCTTGGAAGAACTCTACAGGCTGTCCCTGTGTGCCTAAAAAACAGCCCCCTCCCCTCCACCCCCCACGCCCTCACAGCCAGTCCCTGCAGCCAAGGCGTACATTTCTCACATATTCTCACACAGGGAGTGTGTTCTTGCTTTGCGGGGCTGGGGCTGACAGCAGGTTGGGGCCAATTGATCCAGTTTCACTCACATCATCTTCCCTGGTGGCATTTTTCAACCCTTTCACTCTGACTGTCTCTCACTGGCCTCAGACAGGTGTGTTTCTCCATGTCTTAATCAGAGCCTCGCTGATCAGAGAGGCAGAACTGACAAGGAGGAAATCATGCGGCTTATTCCGTGGCAAACGCCAGGGGTTCTTCTTACGGCTGAAATGTGAGTCAGACATGCAGAGCACATAAAATCGGTGGAGAAAAATCACTGGGTGAGGTGAACTGAAGCAACACAAGATCAGCGAATCTAACAATGAGCTGAAGCTGTCTGTCTGATTAGATTGGTAGCGGATTAGGTATTTGGCAGATGTGGTGTGCAAGATCATAGCTATCTCTGTACACTCAGTGCATGGGTGGATATTCATTAAATAGTGTCCTGAACAACCAGTAGGAATCAAAGCGGTATTAAAAAAAAGGGATGGACGTTTAACCTCAATCCCACACACCAGCTCTTTGGCAGAAAAGAATGATTTATTTTTATTATTTAATTTAATTTTTTATTTTTTTTTTAAACCCAACTTTAATTTAAACTTTATTTCCTCTGAGTCTGGGGGTCTGGGCATTCTACATAAATGAAGCTTCTCGGAAAAAGAAAGGATGAATTGGCGGGAGAGAGAAAGAGCAAGAGAACTATGAAGAAGGGAAAAAAGAGAAAAAGCAGAGTCTGTCTCCTGGGTGCCCTTCTTGCCATCCCATTTCCTATGCATCTGGTCTGTGTTTGCGCGCAGAAGGATTGGGGGAGAGAGGGAGGGAGGGCCGTCTGGGGCCGATTAATAACCAGTGATTTATAGGAACTTTTATAGAATAATACACTAAAAATGTGTGCGTACGTGGTGTGTGTGTTTGTGTGTGTGTGTGTGTGTGAGAGAGAGAGATAGAGAGATAGAGAGAGACAGAGAAAAAGAAGGTGGGTAAGCAAGTGTGTGTGTGTGTGTGTGTGTGTGTGTGTGTGTGTGTGTGTTTTTTTGCATGAGCAAGTGAGCACACAATGGTTTTCTAATTCCAGGGAATCAAAAACAAATTATCAGGGGAAAAAACAAGCCCAGCTCAGGGTAAATTGGGCACAGATGGACAAAGGGAGGCAGGAAATAAATATGAAAGGGAATGAGACAAGAAGAAAAGAAAAGAGATAGTTAAAATGGAAGAATGATACGGAGAAAATGGGGAGGGGGTGGGGGGTAAGTGATACAGCGACACAGAGATAGGAGATGGGTTTAAGGGGAGGGTTGAAAAAGGATGTGCTGTAGTGATGAGGCTGGAGAGAGGGAGAGGGGGCATGGAGAGGGTGATGAAAAGGAACAGGGGCACTGTGGGGAGAGGAGAAGGACGAGAGGAAGAGAAGAAATGATTCGAGTTCCCATGCCCTTTACAAAGGAAATGGACTCCACAGGGGGTAACAGGGTTTGTATGTGTACGAGGGCATGGGCAGCTTATGACGCAATGATGAACCGATGGTGGTGTAAGAAAGCACTGGTGTTTCTCAAAAGTCTGCACCATCATGGCATTTCCTGTCCACATATGGGCTTCTAATTTGAGAGTGTCTTATACCTCGCACTATGCTACGACTGCTGGGTTTCACTCCTGGCCCCTTCAATACAGATCTTGTTCACAAAGGCTGCGCCCGTTCGACGTACTCCACCATCTAGCTATTTGAATGAAGGACTCACGGGCGCCTGGGCGATTGTGAAAAGGAGAATCAGGTACAGCTGGAATATGAGAGGAAGTGCTGCTTGCGCTCTGTCAAACGGGAGGCCAACTGCCGCCCAGAAGAGCCAGCAGAGGGTTTGTGATAAGCAAATCGTAATATGAATGACTTCCTGTGATGAGGGTCTGGACAGTGGCATCTGTCAGAGAGGATCTGCTGTCTTTGTACATGGAGCAGAGGCAAATTCAGCCCCCTCACACTCACACACTGTCCCATCTCTCTCTTTTTCTCTCTCTCTCTCTCACACACACACACACACACTGCCCTACCCAGGCAGTTTTCTTTGAAACAGATGGGAATCACGTGCAATCGATTTGGAGGAGTGGCCTCTGGGCACTGCCACCCACATAAATAGTCCTGCTGTCTCCCAGCATGCCCCCTGCCCCACTCCCACACACTCGAATAGGAGGGGGGGGTGCTGATATTGGCAGCTGTACTGCAATGGCCCCATGCTGGAAACTTCATCAGTGAATCACACACAAATGGATAGCAGAACACTTCCTCTCCACTTGCTCACACACACACACACACACACACACACACACACTCTCTCTCTCTCTCTCTATCTGGTGTCCTTTGCATCACAGTTCTCACTCAGAGAAAGGGGAAAAAAAAGTCTGGTGGAAAAAAAAAATCTGCCACAACTAAAAAATACCCCCGCTTACTCAGTCTTGTACTCTCAAGTTCTCTCTTTCTCACACTCTGATATTCTCAGTAGTGGCCCAGAAAAGGCCGAATGCTGACACTTGCAAACTCTGGATGTTGCAAGCCTTGGGAAGTAATAATATTATGAAACTTTATGAAAGATGCACTAGGAGTGTTAGTCTCTTAGACACAGAGCACAGAGAGAAAAAGAATGCCCATATTTACGCATGCGGGCATCAACCACACATTTCCTCTTGATATATATACACACACACACAGCAACTGTGAAAGCGAGGTTCTCACGGTAGCACTCTGAGGTAAACGAATACATAAGAAGACTCACTCGCTGAGATGAAAAGCGTTTCTATGTGTGTGTATGCACAAGATAGTTGGCTGTTGTGTGGTACGTGTTCAGAGGCAGCTGAGTACGTGCCGACATGCCTCTGCAAACGTGTGTGCGGTCACATCTGTACAAACCAGACCACAATGCATCGGATGATTCTGAGAGAGAGAGAGATTAATGATGATGATGATGATGATGATAAAGCAAGAATGAGAAGCAAGGTGGACAGGAGGGAGAAAGAGGTAACAGGTGAACAAAAAATAAATAAAAAAAATCATAAGAATGAGAGCACATGAGAGAGAGAGAGAGACAAAGCAAGAGATGGAGCCCGGCACCACAGGTTCCGGCGTGTGGCTCACACAGAGCGTGGGTACACCAGCAGCACAGAAACTCACACATCAGTTTCACTTCTGCCTGCTGTGGCAGCAGTTCACAGGAACACGGTGCACTCAGGGTGAAGAGTTCACCTACAGGTCAACCACACTAACTATCTGAAACAGCAGCAGTGATGTGAATACATTCTGAGAAACGAAATGCTGAACTGTACCTGTTCTCGTTGCTTGTGTTGTCCCCTCAAGCGTTGTAAGTTTTACATAGAAAAGTGTGTGTACCTTTACGTCATTACTTTACTAAACAGTCACTAGGGCACAATTATGTATCTTAGATATTATTTAAGATACTCTTGATCCACATTTCAAATTAAAACATAAGCATTAAAGGTCTAAAGATAAAAATGTATACTTGTATACTGTACAATGTATTATATTTGGAAATAAGACTTTGGCACACTGCTCACGTCTAACCATATCTTACGACTAAGAAGTGGTTTGAATGGGGCTGCCTAGCATCTGGCAGGGTCATGGTGAAACATCAAGGTGACGGTGGGAGAGGGTGCGAGTGTGTGTGGTAGTGCTGAAATAGTAAATAGATGCAGTGGATATTTCCGCGAGTCAACAAGTGATAAGAGGCCTGTCTCCTCTAAACACATAAATAACAGTAAGTATCTAAAAAAAAGAGAGAGAAATGAAAAATACTGAAGCTCTCTGGTGGGCCAGAAGGCAAACAGTGGTGTATGCATGTGTGTGTGTGTGTGTATCGAGCGCCGCTCGTAGTGAGTGCAGCAGAAGTCAGCTGGGCTGAGGGTGAGGAGGGTTGAGTCTTTCTCATAACCTCTCAGACGGCTCTGGCCTTTAGTCCAGCCACGCTGTTGGTCATGGCCAGCATCACACACACACACACACACACAGCAGCCCCAGCGACACTGCGAACCCCAGGGCAGGAGGAGGACGAGCGGGTGGGGTGTGTGTGTGTTGGTGGGGGAGGGTGGGGTGGAGATGCTGCGTGTTAGTGTACAGCGCTAAATGAATGTGTCATGCACCGCTGCCGAGGACGAGCAGTCGGTCAGTGAAGCGTGGAGAGCTTCTTCTGAGTCAGAGCCAGAGATCAGACAAAGTCTCAGTGACAGGAAAAGCCTGCTCTCTGCTGGGGATATGGAGTCATTGCTGCTATACACAACTCTACAGTACAAGGGAGTTTTAACACAACTCTACAAGTGAGTGTAACCTAGAGCGAAGTGTAACCTAAAGATACAGTATATGTTAAGCTTCTCTATGAAAAAGCAGATGAGTAACAGTGATATAATAAACACAAATTTCATTTAATTGATAAGAATGTCTCAGTGCCTCAGAGTTCAAATACAAACAAAATGCAAATAAAAACAAAATGCTGTGAATATCATTTCCCTCAAATGGGTGTTCACTTTTGATTAATAAAATGTGGTCATGTGTTGCAAAAATTACGTGCTGACATATTTCCATCTTAAGTGTGATGTTGATAGATTATTTGATTATTCTAGCTTTTCTGATGATTTTGATGTGATGACACAAAAACAAACAAAATCTACAGAATAACTGATCATATCGGCAAGTTCCTTGTAACTCGTATGTCGCAGCTGATCAACTGCTGTTGATTACAAGACCCTAGTCTCTTACGTGCCATAGTTTCCCAGTATTTTAGTGTATTTCATCCATTTATTTTGTGTTTAATGGCCCATATTGTTTTGCTCCTATAGTGGCCAAGTTGCATGAAGTCAGTTGCTTAAAGTCAGTCCACCTATCCACTCATCCATTCACCCATTCATTTATTGACCATCTCATCCACCCATCTCATCATCCACCCATCTCATCAACCTGCCTATCCATCCAGTCACCCATACAGTAATCAGTTTATCTATCCAACTCTTCATCCAACCTATCATCTCATATCAATTCACCCATCAATTTATTTATTTATTGATCCATCCATCCATCCATCCATCCATCCATCCATCCATCCATCCATCCATCCATCTATCCATCCATCCATCCATCCCTCCATCCATCCCTCCATCCATCCATCCATCCATCCATGCATCCATCCATTGAATCAATTATGATTGTAATGATTTTCTAAAATATGACCCATTTTCTTGACTTTCAGCATTTGTCATGATTTTATAGTATTTAAGCATTTTTGACAGAAAATTTATCTCCCATATGTGACCCTTTAACAAAGATTAAATGTGTACATCTGTGCTGCCTACTTTTCAACGTAAAGTTTATAACGTTATATATTTTTTTTAAATGAGAATGGACAGTCTCATCTCAGGAAAAAAAATCCTCCTCACCCCCACCCCTCTACTTTAAATCTTTTTTTAAAGTATTGGCACTGTAAAGCTGAACACCATACAGTTATTTTCCTTTGCTACTTGAAACAGTCTCGACCGTTTAAGCTCTCTATATAACGACCAGACCACCCTCAGCTTCCTCATCAGAGTTTACTCTTGTAAACCAGCATGAATAAATGGGCACTGAGCCACTGCCAAAAGCAGTAAAGAGACAGTAGTTAAAAAGCTTGAGGACCTTAAGGCACACGCCGTTAGTCTGTAAGAGGAGTAATAACAGTTAGCCTGGCAAGGCCAGACACACACACACACACACACACACACACACACACACACACATATATGTCACTCTAAGCTAACAGATGATTAAAGCATGGTAAGTACTCTAGCTGGGTACAGTAGCACCTCCTCAGTGCCCATAAATCACGTAAAGTATTAACAAAGAGATAAGAGTGTTTTCATATATTATACACACACAAGTGGGCTGTATACACAAGGCCACGGTGCGCCGTAGAGCTCTTTGTTAATGCAGTGGCACAGGGTGTTTATCATAAGAGTCACCTGCTAATTCCATAGCAGATCCACACACTGGCTGAGCTGAAGCAGAGAATTCAGAACAACAGGCAGCAGCCTAGCAAGAGCTCTGACACACTCTCTCTCTCTCACACACACACACACACACGCACGCTCCAGACATAAACTGTCAGCAGTACGAGTCACACAGCCCACACCCCTCACCCCACACACACACTTATTTTCTTTATGCATGTGTTACGTCATCTCTCCTGATGTACAGAATAATTCAGGTGGTACGGCCGTGCACACCTCTGATTCCCAGAAGTACGGCAGCCTTGTTCAGCAACAGCCAAGTTGAGTGCTGACGAGCTGCCGTAACCAGGGTAACAGTGTGATGATAACTCCCCGGCTCACAGATAACCATCTCCAGCAGCACGAGTGAGTCATGGTGATGTGCTCACCAGCTTCCGGTGCGCAACACAAATTGCTCTGACCTCCAGATATTTTTTTTCCATGACCATTTGCCAGCTACAGTTGCACAAGTTCTCTTTACAGATAGCTGGGAGAACAATCCATTAAAAAATACCTCTTAATGACACAGATATGTGAAAAAGAAGCAATGATGAACATGGGTGCTGATAAGGTATGGATGCCACCACAGAGCTCTTTTAAATAAAACACACAAAAGGGAAACAGTTCTAGTGGGGATGAGATTTTAAGTGGTCTCATGGTGTGCTATGATGGTTTCTAGATGTTAGTATTCTGTTGTATTAAACGCTGACAGATTGTGGTAAGATCAGCTTGGAGAATAAATAAAGACAGTTTAGTGTTTTAAAAACTGGCTTAAGATACCACAAAAATGGAAAAGAAGCAGTTAACAGTGACATCAGATTCCTTTTAGCAGTCTCATCCATTGAGGTATATTCTTGGTCTAACTTTTTACATAGACGCCTCTGACACACAGTACATATGAGTTGTTCTGTTACGGGTGTGTAAATATGGTTGCTAAAAGGTTGTGCATATAAGTGATTGTGATGGGTGCGGTTTGTTTAGTTCACAGTTTAAAAAAACTAAATAGACCGCACCCTTGTAAAAGTAATTACAGTTTTATATACTTATGTACTTCCATCAACAGGAAGCAGTATTTGTACCTCCAAAAAAGAATACATAATGTCTAAAACCTTTAGATGAGCAGTTGTTAAGCACTGCTAAGGTAATTGTGAGGTGTTAGTGTAAAGTTTGTAAGTTTGGATCTGACTAAGTCATCCACATTTTCTTTTTTTGCATTTGCAAAATTTACTATAGCATTTACAACATTTACTGTAGCTAGTTTCAAGAAAATACACTGTATTTGGATAATTTGGTGTCTTATACAGTACTTCATGTATGTTAAATGAATGATTTGAGGCATGATGACTGTTATAAAACAGAATGAACTTCTCTGTAGCTGTACTTTGCATATTCATATACTTAAATAACAACTCTAACACACCATAAGTTACTATGATTACTATAATGTTTCAGATGAAAATGATAATAATGGATTGATAAATGTATTAATTAATTATGTATATAAAGTACATTTGAAAATTGCCATGAAGAAATAAAATCATCACATTTTTCAAAGCCATTTCTACAACTTATATGTATTTCAATATGTAGAGTGGCTAATCCAGAATCCAGGTGATTAACAAATATGGAATTTACATCTATAATATATGTGAACATCATTGTTCAATCTATACTGTAAACCAAACAGGTAATAATCCATAAGGTGCATTTTGTTTTATTTTTTATTATTTATCAAGGCACCACAGACTTTTTTTCCATGTACCGAAACACAAAAATCCCCACTATGTGCTATGACAATGAGTCACAAATTTTCACCTTCTGTTTGCTAGTTTTTCCTCAATTCGTCTGTCATTCATTTACATGGCTTTTTATCAATATGCATGAGAGTAGAGTTAATCATTGTGATTCTGATAATACATCATATCTAATTCATAATCAACTCATAACCAGCTCAATAAATAACCCTCTCCAAATAAGACAATGTGATGCGTTAGTCACATGGTGATTAATATAGTGGTGGTGAGAGGAGACGTGCCTAACAGCCATTCACACACGCTTACTTCCCATAATCTAAATCCACAGCCACTTTCGTATACAGTGTGTAGACTGTCATATTGCACATACATATTAACGATATTTAACGGAATATAAACTGTGATATACACGTTTCCTGGAAGCTTTAAAAACATTACAGGTACTGTAGTCCAAGCACTATACACATTTATTTACAGCATTGTAAGAGTGTTTCCTTATTATAAATGGGTTCTTTTAGAAGACCGAGAACCTTTGAAAATTCTACTACTTTTTATGTTATTCAATACAATTCAATTTTATTTACATAGCGCTTTTAACAAACTGATATTGTAGCAAAACAGCAATATATACAGTGGAGGAAATAATTATTTGACCCCTCACTGATTTTGTAAGTTTGTCCAATGACAAAAAAATGAAAAGTC
>JAOTQY010000050.1:13078636-13092999 GCA_026413445.1 Dolichallabes microphthalmus
CTGACAGATGCCAGGAGGGTAATGGGAAGATGGAAGGAGTATTTTGAGGAGTTGATGAATGAGGAAAACGAAAGAGGTATACCTGTCATTACAATAAATATTATACATACCACAGTTTTCGTTTTATTCAAGTATTGTGGTAATAAATCTGTTTTATCCCCTGCATTTCATAACATGCATTGTACATTTTACGTCATTTCCTTGCCACACATACATTAAAAATATTACTTCACATTGCACTGAACCGAGTATCCTGACGTGTTGTGCCAGAAGAGGAGGCGTTACTATCCGTGAACACCACAGTGTAGCAGAGCGGTGGCTCAGAATACTGATGACGGACTGATGGGGGAGGAGTAGCCGGAAGTTGCAGGTGAATCCTTAGCCCCCCCGTCATCTCACTCAGTCCATCTTTCTTTTTCTATCACATGCTATCTCTTTTTCCCTCTTTCTGTCCTCGGTGCATAATGTACTAC
Source organism: Dolichallabes microphthalmus (assembly GCA_026413445.1). NCBI lineage: Eukaryota > Metazoa > Chordata > Actinopteri > Siluriformes > Clariidae > Dolichallabes > Dolichallabes microphthalmus. The sequence continues at coordinate 13,079,110 of JAOTQY010000050.1, forward strand.
TGAACAGAAACAAGATATGGGTACATGAGAGCTTTAGAAAGCAAGGGAAAGTTGAAAAACACTTTCAGATTCGGTGAAGAACAGGGCTGCCGTTTAATTAGGCCAGAGTTTGGGGGTGGTGAGTAAGTGAGTGAGTGAGCGGGGGATAAAAGTAAGGAGGGGGTAGGGTTTTGAGCTTCCAATGACGTACTAGCATTTCATATTTAATTCACGAAGTGAATTACGCACTGCTTGAGATGGTGGGAATCAGTGGATACCTCTGGATGAGTAGGCTGGCTATAATTGCTTCAAAGTGCACATATTTTATTAATGGCATTCTAGTTGCGCAGTTTATACCATGTTGAGTTTCTATCCTTTTTGTAAAAGAGTGATCGTGTCTGTGTGAAGGTGTGTTGCTTTGAAATGAATGAGTAAAAGTATAAAGAAGGATAAATAGTATTATAATAATTGTTATTTTTACTAATATATAAAATTTGTATTAAAATACAAAATACAGAACACAAGCATTAACAATTTGTAAATGATTTATACAAATATTGTCTGTGACCAAAACCAATGAGTCAAACACTAGTCATCATCTGCTGATCAATCAAATTCATTGCCATCAAGATGATGCATTATCATTTCACTCAAATCTTATTTAATAAAGCAAACTAATATACAGTAAATGAGGTCAGCTTAGGATAAAATAGCAGTTTCAGTTATTAGCTCATGCACAGGAATGATATACTGATTTCTTGGAACATAATTTTAACCCCATAATCTCTTTTTTCAACTCGTATCAGGACTGATAAGCAGCAGAAATGCAGTCATTGGATGTTTCACAGCAATATAATAACTCTACACATTACATAATAAAGTTATATGGACCAAGGTAAACTTTGAATCAAACAGATAGAGATAGCAATAACATACAGTTGATATTTTCAAACTGTCCCCTAAACCTTTGAGAATTGGTAAGAAATCTATAGTGTCTTCATATTAATAATATTTTTATTATGTCATCTTTATCTTGCTTAAGGCCTTCATGGATCTGTAGTCATTCACACCTGGGGTAATTTATAGTAGCCAGTACACCTACTCAAATATTTTTGGACAGCAAGTGGAAACTCAAGAACCTTAAGGAAATTTACACAAACACAGGGAACACATTCACAGAATCATCACACATACATTAATGCAAGCTCAGGATTAAAGTGGGGACTCCAAGACAGCAATATTATTTACTACACCACCACGCTGCTTATGAATGGATCCTTCTCACTGTAATTATTTAGTCAATCAAACAGATATTTCTGTTTTAATATCTATTACGTATTGCAGTAGAGTATCTCAATGCGAACAATAGTATATGGCATCACTAAGAAACACAGAGATTGGGTATGTCAGTCCTATTAGACCACATAGTGCTTACTGAGACCACATAGATGTGCACTGCTTTCACTGCTCACTTCATTGATCAACTATCAAAAAACACAGTCAGTCAGTCATCTTACAGTATATACCGCTTTCTCCTGTGTTCAGGGTCACGGGGGGCCTGGAGCCTATACCAGGAGGCTTGGAGCACAAGGCTGTCAAACAACACATACTGTAATATACTAAATACCTTCATAGTAATTTGCAAAAATACTCAGAGAAAATGTTTAAATCAGTAGAATTAGGGCCATATGTGTCTCACAAGTAAAAGACTACTTTCCAAAAAAGTTCAGATTTGTCTCTTGCCTGCACCAATATGGCAGAATTGGTTCAGGGTTTAAAATCCCAGGGTTTAAAAAGCCACTTCGTGCCCCATGAGCAAAGACATTAACATGACTAATTCTACATTGCCTTTGTTAAAAGCAATACGGTGCGATTTTCTTTTTACGTTTATGGAAGGACTCTTCTGTTTCACGTCTTTGAAGTTTCTACCAAAGTATTTGACAGTTTCCACTCACTCACTAATTGTCTATGCCATTTTACCCTGTGTGCAGGGTTGCGGTGGGGCATGGATCCTATCACTGGAGACTTAGGGCACAAGGCACCGCCTAAACAGGGTGCCAATCCATCGCAGGGCACACACATACACCTACTCACATGCTCATTCACACACTACTGTATGAGCAATGTGGGAATGCCAATTAGCCAAATCTACATATCTTTGGACTGTGGGAGTAAACCAGAGTATTTGGAGGAAACCCACCAAGCACAGAGAAAACATGCAAACTCCATGCACACAGACTCAAGGCGGGAACTAAACACTCAACCCTGGAGGTACAAGACCACAGAACAACTATGACACAGTGCTGCCTACACTTTTCACTTTCTTGGTAAAATGACTAGCTGACAAGCTTCGCAAATAGAAAATATTCAACAAAATATGACATATTATTAGTGGAAAATAATAAATTTTGGCAGGGTAATGGCCGCATGTCATGCCATGGCTGATTATTTCCCTCATAACAGCATGCTCAGGGTTTTAATTCTTTTTTATAATTATGTAAAGTTTTATATTGAAATGGCAAAATGCTTAGTATGAAGTAAATTTTAACGCATGAAATGCTAAATGGCAGTCCTGTTTCTGAAGCATTCCCATATACAAACATGCAACTAAAGACTAGTAGAGATTTACTTTTGACAACTGAAAAGTCCAAATAGGCTCATAAACAGATGTGAACACTGACAGCGGCCATGCTTTAATCAGAGCACATTGTGGTCACTGCTGAAAGTACAGGTGATTCATCAAGAAAGAGGGCAGCTTAAACCACGGTGAGATAAATGGGAACATATTCAACCTAGTGTCAGGGGAGACGTGTGTGTGTGTGTGGGGGGGGGGGATTGCGCGGGTGGCAGTGGGACTGAGAGTGAGGGGGCGGAAGTGACAGAAGAGGAGGGAGAATGTGAGAAAGTAAAAGAGATGCTGGCAACGCGAGCTGAAAGCCAATGAGCTGAAGAAGGTAGTGATTCATAACGAGTGAAACTGCCCAGCTACCGTGGACATTAAAGCTCATCTCTCTCTCTCTCTCTCTCTCTCTCTCTCTCTCTCTGCAGCAAATTCTTAGTTTCGAAGGGATGAAAATGTGCCGACTTTTAGCCCTGGAGTCATGTGTTAACTACAGAGCATCATATATAATGCAGGAATGTCTCGATATTATTCTAACTCGAAGATGGCCAAATAAATATATACAATAAATATATAAGCTACACTGATATAAAGATCTCTCTCTCTCTCTCACACACACACACACACCATCCTCAGCATCAGAAGCAAATACTGTGCTATATGAGCTGACATTCGCGCCAAAATCTCGACCAACATGACCAAGGACACTTGAGTACTCATCAATCCACAGCACTCACGTGTCGGTGGTGCTTTACACCATGCGTCCCTCTGACCCCCTCTCCAGCCACGCGAAACCCTTGGCGTCCTCCTGTGGACTAAAATTCCACAGTGACGTAAGAGCACACGTAGAACTCCGGTGTCGCTCCTGTTTTTCAATGAATGAGTCCCCCCCCTCCCCTTCCTCCCCCTCCCTCCCATCCCCATCACTAGTACTATGGTGTGTCTATAAAACGCGAGCGATGGGAGAACCCGCTCAAATCACGAGCATCTACCGAGCCACGGGGACGAGTGGATACAATCAGCGCATGAATTTCTGCAGCGTGTCTACATCGTGACTGTGACCCGCGGCTTATAGGAGAATATAGACTAACTGACTAAAGTTCATAGCCTAGATAGAGACCGCGGTCACTCTGGAGCGCGAAAAGGTCGGGTCATGTTCACAAAAGGTAGGTAACCTCTTTCCTTCTTACCAGGATCATTTTTATACTAAGGATGAAACATAGAAGGTCAACAGCTATAAACGCAGAACACACATTTTCACATTTTATGTATGTATGTATGTATGTATGTATGTATGTACGTGAGAGTTTATATATATTTATATATTACAACATTTAGATGGTCTAAGAATTTTCACGCAATATAAGTTGAAAATTCTGAAATGCCATAGAAATTGCGGTGGCTGGAAGTTGCTGCAGTGTGACTCACTTTTGCGCACATGGGCTATGACAGATCAGAGATCAGGAGAGACAAACATCCACCCAGTGCTGTACTACCAGCAGAGCTACAGTATCAGAGCAGAATAACATCTAACATTCAGGATATTTTTTAGATTTAGACGTGCAAAATGTATACACATTAAAAACAAAGCAATAATGTTTATGTGCAACAGAAGCAGATAATAAGCTGTATCAAGTAATAACAATTATTTAAAAGAAGAAATTTTTGACAAACGTATAAAGTATAGGATTATATTTGTGTAGGAGTTGGTTATTTGGTAATATATTAAGCATTAAAGATGTGCACTATGCACGGAGCTGTGCGTTATGGAGATGAAGGTGGAAAGCTTCACTGGCTTGCTCCTGCTCTTCTATTCTCAGTCTCGACGTCAATGACTATTTTGGTCCAGTGTCTATTTTAGTAATATGTCGTAAGACCGGAAATCGTCCAGCGTACCAGACGAGCTCAGTTTATATCCATATTGGCAACATCTCAAATGATCCGTGTCGCTCATTATCTAGTTTTTTTCCCCCAACGAAATTTCAATGTCGTGACGTACTGCGGATGAAGTCAGTCCTGCGTCATTCCTGCGCACATGCCGACTGCCCTTAAAGATACAGGGCTGCGTGCGTCCGCCCACCGCATTGCGACCGCTGCAGAGCGTGGGCAAGGATGGAGGTGGGATGAGGCGGGTGATCTACAAGCAGAAAAAAAAAAAAAAACCTCCACCCACACACACTTCGTGCTTTCCTAGAACCAACCAGCGCTCTCTAATCTTTGCGCGTGCACCAGGGTACTGCTGACGCGTTCTTAAACCGGCTTCCCCATTGTCGTTTCCTTGCTGACATCACCAAGGGGGATTACCCTACAGCACGGGGTGTCCAGTTTTCATTCCTCCGAGGCTGGTTTCCCTGCATAGTTTTATTCCTAACAAGGAAACAACACATCAGGTTTATCAGCTGTGCTTCTGCTTAGGTGGAAGCTTTAAGGAGAAAACTGGACATCCTTTCCATATCCATACTCATCTGGTGAGGGCACGATCTAGTCACAGATACCTTAAAAACAGCAGTGAATTCCCATTTTCACAATGGGAATTACAGAAGCACAAGGCCAATCAAGTTAATTCTGGCAAGGTGCAAAGACATTTACTCGCTTTACTGAGCATTAAAGGCTACCCATCGCTGTCCATGGTGCTGAAACATAATCTCCTAAGATCTAAAAACTATTCAATCACTTGCCATTTATAATGGCTTAAATTAGCACTTAAGGAAAGAACTTAAAGATCTTCAGTCAGCACCATGGACAGAGTACTACACCAAGTTTAGCACTACAAACATGGTGACTAACTTTAGAACAATTACACAACTATTATATTCATAAAAGGACATAAAACACATCAAATAATGTTCAATTTAATCATTTAAATAGACTTAAATATTGATTTATTATGTGACCTATTAACCAATTTACTGAAAGCACAATTGCATTTTGGGGACAAAAGGTTTGCTGATAAATTCCTTCATTTTCAAAAAAGTTCTGCTTTCACTCTCTCTGAAAGAAAAAAAACTTCTATTACATAGCTTTACACAGAACCTTTGAAGCTTCCCATAGATGGCAAAATCAATAAATTCTTTACAGACCTCAATGTAACCTATTTCTCTAATCATCCACCTGCTGCTTTTATATGAATGCTTCTTCTCATGTAAATTAATCATAAACAATTTATCACCATAGGCTTTTCATCTCTTCAATCAGCTTTATCTGAGGATGTTTCTGAATTCAGTGCAGAAATCCCAGCAGGAAGTGTCTAATACTGAAACGCATCTGAATCACACATTTATGCTACCATTACTGTGCCAATATTTTATTGTACTGCAACAGAAAGAATCATCTTCAATAATGCAGTTTTCTTCCAGACCATACGCTTTCCTAACTGCAGTGGCTTCCATGGTCAGTGCATCAATACCTTGGCTCTAGACTGCTTACTGCTAAAAGTGCCTGAAAGTACAGTAACAGTCTACAGTCATGGCTACTGATGCCTGGCAACCCTCTACTGAGTGAGTGTGAGGACATCAGTAAGAAGAATCCACGATATCTTCCTGTAAAATCCATGATCTACACATGCTGGAGGTGTCTTAACCATCCAGCCAATCAGATCAGTGTATCTGCAGTTTCTGATGCGAATTCCTTTTCTTCCCCTTGTTGTCTCCATGGTGACCGTGGCTTTAGATTGTTACTGTAGCAACGCCACTTCTGGTAACAGTCTACAGCCATGGTCGCTAGGTGGCAGAAATAACATCTGTATGAACAAGACAAATCTGATTTTCAAATTAACTGTTATTATCAGACAAGAAACAGACAAAGTCTACTTTCATATATTAATTTACTAATATGTTTTTTTTTTTGGATTTTGTTGTATCTGAATCCTGGGAATAATAAAATATAGTGATTTGAGGAAATGAAAATGACTTTTACTTGGTATTGCTTCAACACAATAGTACAATGACTGCAGATATTCATATCCAAAGAGCAATATAACTCCCACAGATTTTTTTAAAATAATGAAATCAATTTCCACATCGCAAAATTTTTATATTATAAGGCAACTCTGGCCTTCCATTAAAGTTTTGAAAACATGGCAAACAACAATGACATTTGAAAGTTTTTCTGTAACTGAACACATGCAATTATAGGTGGTTCCTTGTTATGACTTTTACTCTTATATATTTACTGTAAGACCCAGTCCCATAAACAGCACATTTGGAATTATAGCATTAAATGTCATGCATTAGCATGCCAATAGTTGTGAAATACTTGCACCTAAGTTTTTTCCTTGACTGATTTCATTTAATGTAAACTTTTGTTATGTATTAATGATAATTAAGATTGTTCTGAAGTCACTGGGCGCATATTGAGAGTAGTAAGGATGAGCAGCATCAGTGCATGGATATTAACTGTGTTGGTTGAAAAGATTTCAGTGATATTTATGGTGACCCCTTTGGCTGCTCCCGTCAAGGGGTTGCCAATGCAGACCATCCGGTCCGCACTTACAGGCTTGGCACAAAAAAACAGGTATAATGCAATAAATGTTAGAAGGTTTGTCTAATATTGAGTGCTTTTGACTTGATACCAAAAACAATAATCTGCATACAGTACATTATTAGATGAATGATTCACCTGCTAAATACCTTAACAATATTGAACCTAACTCTTGTGGATGTTAATTAATAGAAATCTAATGGCAGTTCTAAAACAATCTGTAAAAAAAATTACATTCCAACAATAAAGAATGCATTAACAAAGCTTTTTTCATATAATTGTTTATCATAGACATTTCTCTTTTCATATATATTTTCCTATGAATCTTTAACTGCTAACACTGGGACAAAATTATTTGCGGCAAATGAAGATTCTTGATCTCTAAAAAAGATTTCTTTAAGACTCTAAAAATGTGTTTTAAATTACAGTATGCAAGGATATGAAACTAGCAACGTGTGACGATATGGAAAGGCAAGGATGTATTTTAAGTATATACTTCTATACCAGGGGTCTATGAGTGTGAAAGAGGATAAGATATTTGTTGATCAGGTCTGCTCCTTTCAGAGCCCTAATGTGCTTTTTGTGCTTTTTACAGTCTTGTGTTATTAAGCAAGGTTGACCCACTTTTAAGAAGCAAGGCTCTTAAATAAAATGTTCCACTGACAGAAATTGTGTCGTTTAGATGTGGAGAATGCTTCAATTTACTTACCCTAATGCCAGTAACCAAGGGAATAGTATTACCAATTGCAAAGATAATTTCCTTTCTATATAATGTATTTGAAAGAACAAAAAAAAAAGAAAGAAAAAAGAAGTAAGACTACGACTATGTAGTCCGTTGCTCTTCGAATGGACAAAGCTTTTTAGAAGCATTGTGAATATGAACATGTATGACTCATAACATTAGTGCCTTTTCCAGTTTCCCATCTTTGGGTTGTTGAAAGGGGAAAGGTGGAGAGGAAAGTGAACACACGCAGAGATATCACTGAAGCATTAGTAAGCTGTGGAAGCACATAAGACAGGAGTTGAGACAGGGATGGATGAATGGATGGATAGATGGAAAAGTGAGAGATCAGCTCATTTCAGTTTTTCAGAGATTGGCATCTTTTTTTCTTTCTTTTTTTTGCAGGGGTGTTTTGGCTTTCCAGCACAGGGCAGACTGACCTCCTACACATAATTAGTCATTCCATTTCACCACTTGATATTTCTCTCATCTCCTGTCGAAGCAGCTCATTTCAGCCCAACTTTCTCATTGCACTTCTGTCCACACCTCTCTCCCCCACAAATTCATTTCAGATTCATCTCACATTATCACTTACATCTTCCGCCAAATGGCTCACAAAATCCAATTGAGTCCGTTCGCTACTGAAATTCATTTTTACTTCTACTGATGAGTGTCATATTTATATATTCTTCATTTTCAACCGTCATCTCGTTCTTGCACTTTCTCAGAAGACTCAACTGTAACTCTTACACCACCTTTTACTGTGACATATGTAATTATCTAATCTAGATGTGAATACAGCCTGCTGCTACTGATAGCCTAGAAAATAATATGGTTACATTACTTTCTCTAACTCAAGCTCACAAATTACAGCCTTAGTATTCAAAATAATTCGCTATAGACTATTTATAAAGTTTGGGGGAAAATGCACTCAAAAAGTCTGGACCAGGGTATAATAGATCAAAAGCAAATGTTACTACACATTGTAACAACGACAACAATACCACTTATAATTCTTAATTTTTCAAAGTGCTTTCTAAAGGTGAAGAAATAAGACAAGTGGGAACAGTGAATAAAATAATTAAGCACACCAGACAAATAAAAAACAAACAAAAAAAAAACAATAATTAAGCAGAAAATGAAACAGAAGAGATAGGAAAAACATTCAACGATGATTTTGAATAACTAAATACAAATTAAACAGATGTCAGCAGAAAGGTAAGAGAAAATACCCAAAGGTGTGAAAAAATAAAATGGCCAGATTAAAGCTGGGTAGTAGAATGTACCAAAGATAAAGAAACACAGCTAAGGTGCCAGAAAACCATGTTAGGTTCCATGTCTGGAAATGCCTTCCATAATGATAAAAAAAAAAATTCTAATTAAATCTAAAAGTGGAGACGGAAGCAGCAGATCTAATACTCGGAGGGAAACATGCATAGTGCAGGACACAGGTACGGCACCTCTGGATTTAATTATGAGGCTTCTTAGTTTAAGTCTGATGTACTGGTGATATGGCCTGAATGCAGACTGAATAGTTTGAAAAAGATCATTGTTAGGTTCATGAGCAGAAACAAACTAAAATCTATTGAAACACAAGTCTGAGCAAATGTGTGTTTGAAAAACAAAACGGAGGAAATGGCAGTGAGGCAAGGTGAGTCAGCATTTCCTGTCTCAGGAAGATAAACAATTTGTCAGGCTCTTCACAGGAGCGGACACTCCAGCAGCTCCGGCCTGACGGGCAACAGACACAAAAGCACCATGTGTGGGCAACACACACACACACACACACACACACACACACACACACACACACACACACACACACACAAATGCCCATTAATTAGCAGCTCATTTTTATAATGAGGATGACTATCTATCTATCTATTTATCTATCTATCTATAATAATATATCTTAACTGAGTAATACTAACAGGACATTCTGTTACACTTATAGTCCCAAGTGCATTTTTCCATCTTTGTCTGTTACATCTCTGTAAATACTCAAGAAATCCCTTTAAAATATCTCATTGATATAGCTCCATGCCTTACTGTACCTTCATTAACTGGATCAAACCAGAGAATCTCATGAGACAGCCCTACAAAGCTTATTTGTTTCATCTTAATTGTAATCATGTTAAATAAAGTTAAGCAAGCTAATACAAATATGATGTGATGTAAGAAGATTCATTTAACAAATACTTTATTATACCTAATATACCTACTGTACAGTCAATGTCTTTCTACTGTAGATGCAGAAATCTGGTAGATGCAGCGAGAGAGAGAGAGAGAGAGAGAGAGAGAGAGAGAGATTCCCATTGGAAGCAATCACACATAGGGACATTTAAGCTAGATACTGTAAGTACACGAGGTTCCCCATTTCTCTAACCCAGTAAAGCAGTACCATGAAAAAGCCATCAAGTATTTCCGTGTTCTGAGCAGCATTGATTACTGCAGAAAATGGAGCTCAAAGACAGCATGCAGTAAGCAGATACTGCCATCTAGCGTACATATAGAGCAACCGCAGGCCAAACTTTAGTAAGCAGCAGTCAGTAAGCGAAAATGGATCCAATGTAAAAGACATGGTGTATATATGACGGAATAAACACCATGCACAGGTAAAAACCTGTGAAAAATAGCACAAGTGGAATGGTCATGCATATTTCTAATCTGTCTAATCTGTGTGCTTTGGTGTAAACTAGTCAATATTAGCTATAATTTAACAGACATTAAATCTCCTTTCTTTTTCCACGTTTGCTTTTTCACTTTATCTTTTTTCGTACTACTACTATTGTTCTTTTTCAATAACTGTGCTCACATAATTTATTGTCCTTATTGTTATTCTTCTTCCGTAAAAAAGAATCATGCAGAAAAAAACGACATTTGGTCAGTAGATAGTACATTATCAATTAGCAGAACATCTGACTCATTTTCCAGTACATTTATGGACCTCACTCACTCATTGTCTATACTGCTTTATCCTGTATTCAGGGAGACTTTAGGCACAAGACAGGGTGCTAACTACTACACCACTGTGCTGCCCCAAGACCTTTAAAGGATAAAAGATTTCAGGCAGATAGAAAGCCCAATGAAGAACCATCCCAGCTTGACTAGTCAAAAAAAAGAAAAGAAAAGGAAAAGGAAAAAAAAGCAGTGTGCAAATGTAGGAAAATTTCACCCAAGAAATAGATTTGAATTTAGAACCTGAAATAATCCACTTAATTTTCCTTAAAACATTAACAGTAATATCAATATTAATGTTTTATTTGCCATAGTTAATAATCGACCCCCACCCCAACATGATCAGCCCTAAATTCCTATCTCAAAATAAGTGTATTAAACCTTTTATTGAAAACTCTCTGTATTTTTACAAATAATAAAAAAAAAAAAAAGTAATAATAAACTGGTCATAAATTCCTCTCTCAAACATTACAACCAGAACTGAACTGCACAGCAATAATTTGTTTACACAGTCAATATTCCACACTTACAACACATAATGTACGTATTAACTTTAACGTTATTAAACTAAAAACACTTGGAGGATGCAGTCAGGAAATGTTAATATACCTGTTGCATGAATGCGCTGCCAAACATTGCATCAAAGTTATGCTGATGACACTCATTTACACTGATTTACATAGATCTTTCTCTAAGACCTTATGGCTGCCTAGAATTACTTATGTTTGTTGAGCAAGTAAACACCTCAATGCAATCAACATTCTAATAATTAAATAAAGACAAGACAGAAAAAAGTGTATTTGAAAAAAAAAATAAAAAATCTATGGTCGACTTAATTCGACTAGATATAAAAATGAAAACTCTGGTTAGAATCCTTGGTGTCTAAATTGATTTAGGTTTAAGCTTTACTAGGGTTTACCGCCAGGGTCCGGGCTCGATTCCCGTCTCTGTGTGCATGGAGTTTGCATGTTCTCCCCGTGCTTGGTGGGTTTCCCCCGGGTACTCCGGTTTCCTCCCACAGTCCAAAGACATGTAGATTAGGTTAATTGACATTCCAAATTGCCCATAGTGTGTGTATGTGTGTGTCCAGGGTGTACCACGCCTTGTGCCCTAAGTTTCCTGGGATAGGCTCCAGGCCCCCGCGACCCTGGATATAGCGGATAAAGTGGTGTGTGTGAAAATGAATGAATGAATGAAAATGCTGCAGTTTTACTGTGTGTTCAGTTGATGACTCTGTTGCATTTTGATATTTTACTTCCTCTGTGCTCCTCCTGCACTCCTCCTGCACTGTAACTTCACTATAATGTAGCCGTAATCTATAAAAGAGGTTCTGATCCTGATTTTAACAATTTGTTTTATCTTTATGCTTTAAAGGTTTATAATGTTATTTTTCCTGTTACCTATTGCTTATTATATTTTACTATACAGCTCTGAAAAAAAAGAGACCACTGAAATTTACTCCAGAAAATTTCTGAAATAACGTCAAGAGGAAGGTGGATGATCACAAACAATCAAACAACGTTGAGCTGTTTGTTTTTTTGCAAAAAAATGTCAAAATGCATGAAAACTATAATTGCAAATCGGGGTTATTCCACCAAATACTGATTACTTAATGTAATTTAGCCAAAGCATTAACAATTAACATAAGCAATTAACCAAATAATTAAATGTGTTGTGATGTCATTTCCTTTAAATATACAGTACACTCTAAATAATAGTTATATTTAATCACAAAAAATTTAACAAAACTGACCATCTGACCAATACATGCACCTGTAAGAAAAGAAACATAAGAAATGGATTATTCTGCAGTGGTTCCTTTTTTCTCCAGAGCTGTATATCTGTTTTAACAAGTTGCTTTATTCTTGTTCTGTCTTATGGTTATTAATGTTTATTGCTTACATTTGGTTAATGCTCTCTTTGCCTATATAAAGCACTTAAATAGCCTCTACTTTAAAATGTGCCAGATAAATGACTTTCTCCTGGCTCAGGTAAGCAAGATGGGCCCAATCAGCCTAATGGTGGAACTATAGCATAACATTGTAGATTTTAGGCCAAGAACACTAAAGCCAGTATTTGTTTCCATGGCTAATTTCAATGCAATTCACCCAAACTGGCCGCAGAAAGTGATATTGGTGCAAAATTACCTTGTGCATTTTTGCACTATTTACAGCATTTACAATGTTGAAAATGTGTGCATTGTGAAATTTAAAGACATGTATTTATTTTTTTATTTGTTTAATTTTCTCAATTTTGGCTTTAGCATCATAACAAATGTCCTTAGTAGTTAGGAGTAGTTCGACAGTTTTGAGGTTGCAATCACATCTATGTTATTCGGGATATTTACAGTATGGGTTCCATTGTAAGAGTCCATGTTTCAACCTGTTTGCCCTAACTGGCACTGGTTGCAGTTTGACAAGTGCTTGTACCTACCTTACTGTGGAAAAATTAATTACTTCATACTAATGGTCTCAAGCTGGGCACCTCCCTAGACAGCCCGTATCTGCTGCTGTCTGACTGCAATGTTATGCTTGCTAAACTGTTTATTGCATATACCTTATGTTGTATATTTTTTATAAACAATACTTGTTGTGTCAGACATGGATTCGGTTTTGGTTATGGCCAGAACTGGTGCACACAGGTGTATGACTAGATGTTCTGGGCTCCTTGAAAACCTAATACATTGGGCCCCTAAACTTGACAAAGACAACCCTTTTTTTTTAATTCCATTGAATTTTTAAGACCCCCCCTGGAATCATTCATCATCCACTTACTTTATTTATGACACCCTTGCACAGTTACAGTTTAGTCTCGATTAGAGGCGAAAATAATACTGTAGTTATGGTACAAGTTACAATGTACTTAACATTACAAATATGTAGTTTGTAGTTTATGTAAATATTTTGTCTTTAGTTTCATTTATAATGTTAATTGACTTATAGTACAAAACATTTCTAACTCTCTGTGTCATAGAGAAATTGATTGAATTAAGTGATAAATTACTCACTTGTCTTTTGCTGAAAACAATCACAAAAATTAGGACATATTATAAACAACTTCTTTGTCTTTCAGCTGTTCCCTTTCAGGGGTCGCCACAGCGAATCATCTGCCTCCATCTAACCCTATCCTCTGC
>JAOTQY010000050.1:13093099-13111069 GCA_026413445.1 Dolichallabes microphthalmus
CCCATCACCCTCCTGGCATCTGTCAGTACATTTCCATCTCTATCTTTAATCACTCTAACCTGCTGCACATCCTTCCCTTCTCTATCTCTCTGCCTCACCAACCTGTACAGATCTACCTTTCCCTCCTTACTGTCCAGCGTACGGGTGTTTTTGTTTGGCCTTTGCCACCTCTACCTTCACCTTACGCTGCATCTCCCTGTACTCCTGTCTACTCTTCCGTCCTCTCAGTGTCCCACTTCTTCTTAGCTTGCCTCTTTCCCTGTATACACTCTTGGACTTCCTCATTCCACCACCAAGTCTCCTTGTCCCCTTTTCCCTTACCTGATGATACATCAAATACCCTCCTACCTGTCTCCCTGATCACATTGGCACTATTATAAACACAATAGGACATATTATAAACACAAAGAGATATTAAAGTCCTCAGGGACACCATTATTAACAGTAAAAAAAAAATGTAGAAATGAAAAAATGACAGAGACAGTTTTAAGTATTCCCTTTTTCCTTTAAGTATGAAGACAGACAGAGCAAGTTACACAAATTACATATTTTTCATTTTAAATACAAGGATGAGACACAAGAGATTTGGAAAGTGGAATAAACAAATTGTTTTAAAATCAATTAATGAAGGATAATGCAAGACAAATGTGTCAAATTACATACATGTTTATATTTGTTTTGAAATACTTTTAACATTTACAACTGTATTATCTTGTGTGATAAAGAATATCTGTTACATTTGTAAGAAATATCTTTTTTTCAATTTATTATTTAGAAAGGATGTGTGCGCAAACTTTTGCATTCAACTGAAAAAGGCATCCCATGCAGTGTTTCTGGGACAGGCTTCGGAGCCACAGGGATCATTAAAAAGTGGTTAATGAAGTTGAATAAATGTAGAGGACCTTCAGTAATGTTTGATGGTTACCTATTTCAACACACAATAAGACTAGACTTGGACTCCAGACACAGACTGCCGCATTCTGAGGCTAGATTTAAGATGTGTTTTATTTTTCTGCTGTTATACTTACTCAGTAAATTGTTTGTCATTTGAAATATTTAATTTGGCTTTGTACATAATATTTAATGTTCGGAAAAGAACACATACAATACGGTTGGAGTTTGACATGTTCTGCAATTTGTCTCTCATACCCATCGAACAACTGATGATGAAGCTAAAAGGGAAAAAGCGTATTGTTTTGCTCAGAGCAGTTAAATTTTGCTTTCAATCAAATACATGAAGGACAACAATGCAAAATGTCTGGTAGGATCTTTCTAGGATAGAGACAAGATTGCATTTAACAAGCCACCCACATGCTGCAATATGAAACAAGTGATGTGCTCCCAGGGTCACTGCTATCACTATGTCTCTCTCTCTCTCTCACCCAAGAACACACACTCCTGCTATATTATGAGAGGGGCAGATTTGATGTAGTGCTTTCTGTGCCAATATCCACGCTGCTCCGACAACAGAGGTGCACAAAGGCCTGCGATTGGCTGTCTCCTGCAGATGGGAAGGCTGTGCAGTGATTGGCTGCTGCTGTGTGAGTGTACTGTTCATTCGCGCTGGCAGCCACAGGGGACAGAGCGCTCACAGTGTGAGTCTGCCTTCTGGAGGAGAGGAGAGAACACAACAGGAGGCGCTTTTTATTTTTATCTGCTCATTATGGATTTATGTGATGGCTGAACATAATATAGCAGACAATTATGCTGACATTCATTCTTTTATAATTGTATCTGCAAATATATGCAATAAGATTCTACTTTGAAATGAAATATTACCTTTGTGATAGGCTCACTGAGAGCAGAAATATATCATATTATCTTTTTATGATACATAATTTTACAAAATAGACGAGCTCTATATATATCACTTTTTTAATATTTAACATTTACATCAAATCTTTTTAATGAAAAACTTCTGAATTTCTGTGCAATAACATTGTTATAAAGGCACTGGCAACATACAGTAGACAGTGTATCACAATGTGACCAGTTAGATCTTTATAATGAGCCGATCAGTTGGATCACGAAAGACAGGAGTAAGGAAAACTTGCGGAGGACTCAAATGAAGACTCACTCATTTTGGTTATCATTATCCAATTTCAACTAAATCTCTTCTCCATTTCTTTGTCCAGTGTTATCTACTGTACATACCATCTGACTTTAGGAATTGCTTCTGAATCAATCATCCTACAGTAAATACATTCCACTTTACGCATAAAAACAAAATTACATACAGAACAGTGCAAAGGTCTTGATCCTCCCCTCATTCTTTTATATTTTGCTCCCAAAGAGCCAGACGGTCTCGTATTTTTAATGTAATCTCGAGGAATAGTACTCCAGGCTTCCTGATGGCTTTCTTGCTCTCATTTTTGGCAAGTTTTTGGATCTCATTTTCAGTCCAGTCCTTAAACCTGACCAGTTACAGAAGAATGTTTTTGTTTGTTAAGCCACAGAGACCCTATGAATCATTCAAGCATAAAAAACATCTAACTTAAGGCATGAACCAAGTGAGAAACTGGTGCAGATGATCAAGACTTGTGCACAGTACTGTAATCCAAACACACACACACGTACACGCACACCCGTACGCACCCATACACACACACACGTACAAACACGCACACACACCTATACACACACCTGTATGCACACCCCCCCCACACACACACACGCACGCCTGTCCACACACCCCTACACACACACACACACACACACACACACACACACACATATGCACACCCCTACACGCACACCCCCGTACACACAAACACAAACAAACAATCCCGTGTATACATACTGGTAAACACACACAAACACACATGCGCGCACACACACACACACACACAATCACACACAAACACACACAAACACAGAAACACACACAAACACACACACGCGCACACACACACACACACACACACACAACACAAACACACAAGCACCTGCTGTTTGCGTGCGGGTCGTTGGGGTTGGTTGTCTGGGTGATTAGGGGTCCAGGGCCCCAGGCTCTGATTGGAGTAGAAGTCCATGGGATACACATCCTGCCATCCTGTCTGCTGCAGAGCTACAGCTGCCTAAAGAGTAAACCCAAGCAGGAGAGAGCATTTTAATCATTTATAAATTCTAGCTGCTTCCAACTGCTCCAATTTCACTTGCTTCCTTGAAAACAGTCTATTTAAATATTATAAACTAAACAAACCATGTGCTTATTATCATTCAATATTAAATTATATACTGTGCACACACTGCTGATTAATAAGAATGAGGCTGAGACAACTGCACAAGCAAATATGCCTTCAATCCCAAAGCCGCATATGGGATTTATGAAGAAGACAAAGCTGCCACGATCGAATGCTGCATGTTCTATTTGTGCGTTTATTGTTATTTCAAAGCGTATATTTGAAGTTGCATTACTCAAAACGGATTTGCCAGTTGTTGTGACTCATGATTAGGGATTTAGATGCAGGCCAAGAACATTCATAGATTCTTGCAACACTAAAGTCAGAGAAGAAGGCTCCTAAGAGTAGTTTCAACATTGAAGAAAAAAAAAAAATCAATATGTGTTTTTCTGGGCTCGTGGGCATGTCAGCTTGCCTCATGGATGAAATATTCTTGAACGTACTGCTCTAATAGCACAGAAAGGATGGCACATTCTGGTTATGAACTGTTGTCCTGAGGACTCTTGCAATATTACCTCATAAACAAAATCTACTCAATAAACCGGAGCACATGCAGAAGGCATTCATCAATCCTTAACGTGATATTCATTCATCCGCATCCCCCCCAAAATAAGGGCACATTCAAGCACAACATTATACTCTATAATGGAAGTTTTAAATCCTCGTGCTGAGTCTGTTAGCGAAGACGTGTCTCACGGCTACATATAATAAATCAGGATTTGATGGATTTTTCTCATCGTCTCCCCAGTAAAACACACACGCCCTGCTATTGCTTTCAGCCACATCCATCCATCCTCTCGCTTTGTTTGAGCTCTTGATAAACCCAGCCTTTCCATGTTTGCTACTTATGCTGTTTTTTTTAATACATCATTCTACCATCTCTCCATTTCGTACCCCAGTCCGTGGCTCCTTGACTGCTGTGTGCTAGTTGCTCCTGCTAATCCCTATGCTGACAACTGTATCTTATTGCCTATAAATATAACATGAGATGCACTGAAAATAACCACTGGCTCCTTTCTATCTCTCATTCTCTCTCCCATCTGCTTCCTATTGCAATAGCACAAGCAGACACATGGGAGGAATAAAAAAGAGCAAAACTACTAAGATGCAGGGCTGGAGTAGAGCAGCACTTGTCTTATATACTCCATTTGTTGAGCTACAAATTTAACACAGACCAAGCTGTCATGGAAATTGAGGGTCTTTATTACAGGGTGCTCCTATTTGAATTGGTTATGTACCAGATTCTCTGCTACACCAGTTCATACTCTGTCAGCCTTGCATATGTTTTATGGAAAACTAAAGAAAAAATAGGGGGAAATCGGGAAATGTTTCGTTTTAGTGCTGCTTGAAATACAGAAATGTTTCAGTCAAAACTCACATGACTGCCAAAGAGCTCACCACTTAGCCTAGGGGTCAGACAGTAATATTTAAGATGGCAGCTGAAATCTGTGGACTGACAAGGCTTTTCTAAAGCCCGATCTGTAAAGCATTCGCTGCAGGCTGAGCCTTGTGGCAGCCAGCTTTGTCAGAGAATAAATCAGAATGTACTAATGCACTCATCGCATCTGACTAGAATAAACGACAAGAGGAAAGCATGTGAATATATCTGAGGGTGAGAGAAACAGAGAGACGTGCAGGCAGCTGGCCAGCGAGAGGCGCTATGGTTCCATAGTGAAGCGCAAATGCCTCCTAATCCCTGAACACTTTGTCCTGCACTTTAGATATACAAGAAGTATGTACGGTATGTCAATAGATACGCAAGTGTAAACATACACACATGAGACCTAAATTAAATTTATTTTACGTTATCACATCATCTTCCTTTTTGGGGGGTTAAGTGGCTGAAGTCCAATTGAATAAACCTAGTGTCTAAATTAAGTGAAAGACTAATGAGAATGGAATGTAATTACCTACAATTATTGTAATTAGCTGATGTTAGCCTTTGCATTAAGTGGTACGATGGTGTAGTGGGTAGAACCGTGGATCCGCCTCTCCAGGATTGAAATCTCTAGACCCCCCTCGGGTCTGTGTGCGTGTAGTTTGTTTGTTCTCCTCATGCTTGGTGGGTTCTTCCCAGGTATTCTGGTTTATTCCCACAGTCCAAAGACATGCAGATTAGGCTACTTGGCGTTACCAAATGTGAGAGTTTTGTGTTTTGTGTGCCTGTGTGTACTCTGCAATGGAATGGCACCCTGTTCCCTGTGTGTGTCTGTACCTAGCGCCCCGAGTCAGCTGAGATAGGCTTCAGGCCTCCTGCAACTCTGTACAGAATAAGCAATATAGAGAATGAGTGAGTGAATATTTGTATTGTGTAAAGCATGGCAGATGAAAATTATGCTGAATGTCCCAAGGCAACTCGCACAAATGTTTCAGACTCGTTTTCATTAACTTTGATATTTTACGTTTACATTTTTTGAAAGTTAAAAAAAGAGAATTCCAACATATTCACTTTACTCTTCGTTTAACAAGATTAAAGTAATGCCACCCTCTGCTGTTTTTGCCTAGCTCTGCATCTTTGCCTTAAGACAACAATCTCACTATATTTTATGCTCAATATATGAGCTTTATGATCTCAAAATGACACAACAGAGCCATGGACTCACATATGAAAAGATGCTGCATGTGCATTTATGTGTCAGATAAATAAACTTAATTTTTACGAATTTCAAAAATCAATGATATGGTTACATAACAGGTGCTCAATTAGTCAACTAATCATGTCCAACACTAATTACAGCCCTAGTGTCCTTGTTAAATCCAGATTAGCACAGAGAGGATCAGGATCGGGGGTCACGCCAAATTTAACCCTTCCTTCAAATCGTAACTAGAGCACTGACAGTCGGGCACAGGCACGCTTTCTAATCACAGGGTGCTCATGCATATAAACTAACAAGGCAATCCAATTTTCCTCTCTGGAAAAGAGGAATTCTGACTTATTCAAAGCATAAATACGTTCTGAGATGCTCTGCCGAGTGAGGTCCAGGTGGCAGGTGTAATGAGATCTCGTCTCTCTGCTTTAATAGTGAAAAGGCTGTGAATGTAAGACGCATGTACCTCATAGGGAGACAGCAGGGGCTTGGAAAATGCTGTACCCCAATCGATTGACAGACGAGGACATGCGATCTGAACCCATCTGCAAAAGAGAAACAGGGTGAGAAAGAGAATGAACATGATTAAAATGGGAAAGCACCACTCGATGCTCTGGTGCAAATGTACTGCGTTGGTGTGCAGCTCTGAATCCCCTGCTGTAAATATGAAAGTACATTTGCACAACCCTTAGAAGCAGAGATGTTTGCTTTGAGCTGCTGCGTCTTTATTAAACAGTACAAAGGGATACAACACAAGAAACACTGAGGGGAAGAGGGGGGACATGGCAGAGTAAAGGTGAGCCAGAAAAAAAATGCCAGCATGCTGTTGTCTATATAGAACTAGCGCAGAACTAGGCAACATGGAAAGAAGGGATAAAGAAATCAGGAAAATAGAGAAGCATGAAAAGATAGGAGTGGTGAAGGTGGGGTCGTATCAATCAGTGGTTCATGGATGCACAGGGATGCATTGCAGGGGGGATCAGTCTGCTTTTGAAAATGTTGTAATAAAAATTTCAACTCCATTTATCAAAGTTATCATATTTATTTTTTGTTTTATAGGCAGTTTGACAGGTTATTTGATATGGGGTTTAATCCCTGTAATTTAACGTCAACATGAACCTAATGTGTTCTGTGCATGAAAAGTTAGAAACCCTCTACAGTGTCTCTCTAATAAATTACCAAATTATTATTTTGGTATCACTAGAATTATTAGAATAAAAATAGAGCATAAAGAGAAAAAAAAAAGGAGCGCCTCCGAGTGGCGCAGTGGTAAAGCGCTCGCCCTATCATCCGGAGATCGCTGGTTCGAACCCCGGGTGATGCTGTTTTCCTCTCACAGCCGGAGGCACAGAGAGAGCTGATTGGCTGAGTTCTCTCACGGGGGAGGGATGAGAGGTACTTGCGCTCCCACATTAATCACGGCTCTACAGCCAATCAGGGGCGTCTCGCACGCGGAAGGAGCGGCTAGCGCTTTCCTCCGAGTGTGTTCGAAAAGTTGCGATCGGCTGACGTCACTCGGTTTGGAGGAAACGCGTGATAGTCTTCGGCCCTCCCGGCTGAGTGGTAGCCTTAATGTGGGAGCCCCCTAGTGACGGGGAGGAATTGGACACGACTAAATTCGGGGAGAAAATTGGAAAAATCCAAAAAAAATATTTAAAAAAAGAGCATGTTCTAACAATAAGGTGTGCTGATGGGTTATGTGGTGTTTATTTTACTGTTCAAAAGGATCAGTTCCTTTGATTGTTCCCAAAAAACATACAGTACAATTACTGGTCACTTAGGAACACCTCTTTTAAAATTATCCAGGCTGCCATATCCATATGATGGATAATCAAATCATTAAGATACATGTCAAGAGCTTCAGTTAACATTCATTAATCATCAGTTGTGAACTCAATGCCATCAGCTTTGGTGTCACAGAGGCAGATTTGAATATTTTCCATCCTGCTGATCTCCTGGGATTTTCACACATAACAGTCTCTAGTGTGTACTCAGAATGGTGTGGAAAAACAAAAAACATCCAGTGAGTGGCAAGCCCCGTGTGCAGAAATGCCTTGTTGATGAGAGGGGTCAGAGCAGAATAGTCAGAATGATTCAAGTTGACAGGAAGGCCTGTGTTGAGCTGAAAAGCAGGTCAGAAGGCATAACAAGCTGAACTTCGTGGCAAATAGACTACAGAAACAGAAGACTATATCCGATTTCACTTCTGTCAGCCAAGAATAGGAATATGGGGTTACACTTGGCACCAACTCAGTAAAATAGGCCACCACTGGCCCTTTTCCAATCCTCAGACCAGGGCCATTTATTTTAGCCCATCAACTTATTGGCATGTTTTGGAAGCTGGAAGCCCACCAATCCAAAATCATTAGAATGAAAGCAAACTGGTCCCATGCACACACAAAAAAAAAACTCTGTAAGAAAAACATTTTGCATTACACAACGTCATCTGGAGGCGTATAAAAGTTCAAATTGTGAAATGTGGGCAAGTTGACATCTTGACATCCTCTCTCTCTCCCACACTCACACTTGCTTTGAGTCTTCCATGATTTTGATTTGAACTACAGAATTGAGAAGGGGCTTCAACTAAAATGTTCTCTAGTTCTGCTTCCAGGATTTTTCTTCGACCAGGTAACCACATATTGAAAAATTACCAAAACAAAAAACAAAAAACATCCAGTAGCCTTTGCAGTAGCCTATCCCCCTCCCGTTGGTAAAAGTAATGCGCTGAGCAGAACGTCTCGGAACCAGCGTCGTTATTCACGCTCTACGACCAGCACATACTGAAACCGGGCTCTGAGCCTCTCATTGTTTTACCCTGAGAGTGTCTCCTGTGGAGGCCACGTAAGCTAGAAGAGAGGATTTGAAAGTGAAGGTGTGTGGGCGTACACAACTTAGGATCCCACAAGCCCGCAGGCTAAGAAGAAACAGAGGAGGAGGAGGAAGAGGGGGAGGAAGAGTATCTCTGGAAAGTCATGTGGATTGAAACAGGCTACTTGGTGCATGAGCAACGTTAAACGCTAATATTAGCTTGGTCTGTGAGTGGTGCTGTAAACACAAGTGTCAAAATTTACCACAGTAATTAAGTTTCAAGAATTTTATATGCAGCATCAGCTGTCCCTTCCCCTGCAGGTGGGAAAGGCATGTAGGAGAACACAAAGTCCTCCAGACTGTAGGAGGTCTCCTACACTCCCTTCAACACCGAATGCTGGGCTGATGACAGGTCAAAGCGGTGTAATGACGCCTCAGTTTGGCTCCCACTGAATACGGCCATGATGAGAGGCCTCTTCAGCTCATCACTACACCCACCATCTCAATGAGAGACGGGCTCCCCGATGAAAGAGTCTAATGGAGGAAGGGAGTGTGAGAAGTGGAAAGAGATGTGATTAGCAGCGAAAAGGGGAGGGCTTCCCTGCACCAGGAAGGCCTGGGATTTTGCCTCGCTCCTCGTTTTCCGAGAAAATAATACATTTTAATTAGCCACTTCACCCTCTGCTCTCATTTTAAGTTTCAGAGCTGCAGTAAATGGTCAGGCATATACCAGAGTGAAGCAGGTGAATAAAAACTTAATGGGAGCCTGATTTATGTTGAGATGCAAATTTGAAGTATTGAAATGTAATACATATTAAAAAATTGGAGAGAGAACATTATATTACTCAAAATCTGAAAAATTATTGCCAATATTGCTTTCTTTGTTGTGCTATAAAATAAAAGCTTAGGTTCAATTTAGGTAACTATAGGGGAGATTGGTGTGAACGACAGCTCACTGCATGAAAGCGTTGTAATGAAAAAGAATTTGCTAATGTGGCAAGTATCTGTTCACATGGGGATGTATGGATTTCATACTCTACCACTGTCTCTGTTCCTTTCAGTTCCACAGTCTGGTAGTGTTTCGAATCCATACCCTGGGGGCACGGATCAGACTCTGCTCCTGTGGAGATAATGCTATTCAGCCTTCTGTAGGCAAGTCAACCGGTTAACTCCACATCACTGCCGCATTATCATTCAAAGTGAGGCTAGAACCAGACGCCATATAACACACCAAATGATGTGCTACTGATGCTGGTGGCACTTGGCAGGAGAAAAGTGAATGTAGGCTGGAGATTGAGCTTCTACTGTATCTGTTCTGTCCTGCTGAGATTACGTATGCTTCATCCATCCCGAGGCACATAGGACAAAATTTGCTCGCCTTAACTTCACAGTGTTATAGGTTCTTCATATCCATCCATGTGCAGGTGGTGGTGCTTCTTATTCAGACCAGAAATGGAAAACCTTTCTAGTTTCCGTAGAACCTATTGATGAAGATGCTTTTCAGGGTTGCAGTGCAGATAACATACATGCAATTGTGTGGGTTAGAAATAAAATCGTGTGTGTGTAGTCTGATGTGATATGTAACAAACAACATCATACTTAAGTTCTCCAACATGCAATATGCACGACATTGCCCATCGCAATAACACAACCTACTGAAGAGAAAGACTCCAGGGCTAACAGTAATTAAACTGACATCTTAAATGACAGTCACAGTACCCTCTAGGTGAAGGAACAATGGTTAGTTATGAAACAATGTTGCCGTGCCATCATGAGTGTTATCTTCCCTCGCTGTCAAACTAAGCTCTCCTCTATTCTTTCTGTGCTTGCAATCCCAAGGGGGCACTAAAGCTGAGATTAATGCACCCTGGGTTTTGGGGAAGGCTGCATCTTTTGAAGGGGATGAGCCAATTTTTAATTGGGAAGAATAAGAATGTGACTCTGCATGAAGAAAGAATGAGACTCACATGTCAACATCTGCCATCAGTGCCAGCTTACTAGGGAAGATCTCGGAAAGGAGCACCCTGGTGAACGACCGGCCCAGTGCCTTCAGCTTCTCCTCCAAATGCTAGATAGAAAAAATAAGAGAGAGAGAGAGAGAGAGAGAGAGAGAGAGAGAGAGAGAGAGACAGAGAGAGAGAAGGGTTAATACAGGTGGCAAAAAGAAATAAGACTTTAAAATGTATTCCACAGTGCAAAATACCAGATGACCTGGGGCTATCTAGCTTTCCATACAAAAAAGGCCACACTGCCCCTTTTGGCAGGACCCATCCTGCTGCCAGGCATCAAACATCTCAAACCAGACAGAAAATCAAAAACAAACCTGTGTACTCAACCTCATTTAAACTTGAGAACTTGGCCATTATGTCCTGGGCTGAAATATAGACATAAATGATCTAAGAAAATATAATTATTACTTTATAACCAGTTATATTTACACATTATTCTTTCTAACGCCTCCTTTATTTTCGCATTGTGCAACTTTGCAAAGATTTATTAGGCATTCCCAGTTGATAATAGTGCTTCTCGTTTGGTTTAAGTGTGTTAGAATTACAAATCCGTCTTTCAATGTGCAATTGAATGCCCAACGCAGACAGAAGCATTCAATTCTCTACCATATAGACAATATATTCATCCCAATGCCATTTTAAATAAAGGGCTTTCCCAAAGACTTTCTAGTGTGCATGAATAACTTCTCCAATGTCCTACTTACTACAGTACATCACACTTCATACAAGTAATATGAATACATAACTCTTGAGCACAAGAACATTATACACGGCTCCAAACCCTTTGGGCTATACTTATTTCTGGTGAAAAACATCACAAGAGTGAACATTAGCTGTTAACGTCTGCAAAGCCCCAAGGCCTTAACAAACAACAAATAAATAAAAGCAGTATATTTCATTCACTTCTTTACTGAGTAAGTGAACGGATTATAGCAGTTGAAGTTAAAAGCAAACATATTTTTATTTAAATAAGCTTGAAAGTAATGGCTAATCTCCTCACCTGCTGGCTCACACTGCTGCAGCCAGACTGGTTCCTGATCTAGGAAATTCATCCAAATCACTCATATTTGATTTACATTTTCTTCCAACTATATTTGGCACTGATTACAAATTACTATTACAGACATATAAAACATTGCAAGACCGAGCTGCATATTATGAAGCTTACTTGTTGAGCACTATCTTAAATATAATTTAAAACACAAAAATTCTCAACGCCCTTACTTGCTCTCTATTCTAATTTTATAACTCTTGATTTTAATTTACTAGAGTAAGAACCCGACTTAATAATATTCAAGTTCCGAATTTCTGCAGATACGAACAGTCCGCAGATCTACGAACATTCGTAGATGTAAACAAATCGCGGAAGTAGCTTACATGTATGTACAGTATGTACAAAAAAAATAGACACAGCAGTGCACCAGATACTGTACTAATATTTACAATTATATACAATATTTTCAGGGCGTAAGTGAAGAGGGTCCCATAAAAAGAAGGTTTTCTGACAAATCTGTTGGGATGTACTCATTTATGCTGAGCACAATTGTATACAAACAAACAAACACAAACACACATGCACGCACGCCTCTCTTAGGCCTCTTCAGCTCACCCCACAGGTTTTCAATTGCAGTGAGCTTTAGAGATTTTTTTTTTTTTACTTCTTGCCATCCTCCTTACTGTGCGTGGTGGCAAGAAGAACTTGGGTCTTCTTGGGCTATTTTCTTGTAGCCATTGCCTGACTTACTGTATGAAGGTCGATACACATCTGCCTTACTTGAATGGTTTTCTCTTGTCTTTCTTATGTTGAAGAGTGGATAAGAGAAATAAGCCTCTGTGTCAAATTCATACCATAGGGAAAGAGGAGGTCATGAATTATTAATTAAACATTTGTAGATCCTCTGATCAACTTTAAAAACTACAGTAAAAATGAAAAAATTGCTTAAATTAATGTACATTTATTTTGTCGGAATTGTTACAGCATTGGCTTCTACTACGTACATCGGAGTCTGTACTGCATGGCTTCTCATTGGGATCGGACCAGACTGCTCCCCAGGGCATGGGTGAGCCGGGGTGCCCATGATCCTATTGCCCGTTTACAGCTGATGATCAATGTTGTGCAGTTCACCTGGGCATCATGTTGATGTTATAGCTGATTAGTGCATAGCTACGAATGTGCTTTTTCACTTTTTCAAAAGATTATGCAAAAATCGTGTCAGAATAGCTCACATTAGTCTTAAAGGTAGCATTTGTAATAAGATATTTTCAAACCTTAGCAGTGCTAATTATGAATATTTTTTAAAAATCACTAGAAATCCTTAGAAGTCCTGTTAGCATAATAGCTTGCATTAGTTTTTGAGTGTAACTAATACACATCCAGAAGTTTTTTCTGGTTAGCTAATCATTAGCTTAATGGCTAAAATGTATACATTTTGTCTTGGAGAAGCCAAGATAAAATGTATAAATATGATGAAATATCTCCTCAGAAACTGTCAGTTTAGCTCATGTTAGCTGCCAGAAAAGCATTAGCAGTGACAATTAAAGATCAGCTATTTTGAATACTATGTCTTATGTTACTTTATCTGAGTATTTTACTTTGCTGCCTTATTTCATTTGCACACTGATATTTTTCCAGCTTTTATTCCTTCATGAAACTCCTCTGAGTTAATTCTAAGAATAAAAGGCACTCTACAGTATCTAATCACCTTTGGTTCCAATTTTTCAAGTTCAACACACTTTTCTCATGTGACAGTTTGACAGTTGAAGGCTGACAGTAACTAATGCTTTCCTTTCTCAGACACAAACATACAACGTCTACAGAGCTATTCCATCAGAATATCCATCCGAATGTCTATTTGTCTGAGATTGGTATTTGTGTAGATCTCATTTGGGAGACACCATGTTATGAGAGACAGAGAGAGATTCATGTTGGCTTAAAAATCTCATTTGACAGCAAAATGTAAGATGTTGGAAAGATCCTCGGGACTCTCTCCCTCTCCCTTTGCCTATGCATACCAATTAAGACAGGATCAGTCAAAACAAAGTCAAACACAAAACATGAGAGAAAAACAAAAATGAGCAGATCAAAAGAGGCAAAGGGAGCGATGGGGTGTTAAAGACCCCTGCCAATCCTGAGCACTTATTAAGACCCCACACAGCTAAAAGAATAGAATCTGTATAAAAGCAAAAGCATCTTATATTAGAGATACCTGTAAATTATTAAATGGAAATCTGAAACTAGTCCCTTTCAAAAGTAATGGAATTGCAAGGTTACCATTTTATTTTTGGGTTTCCACTGAAGAAATTGGGATTGGAGATTAAAAATTTAAGATGAGCTAACATCAGAATTCATCTTTCATTTTCTGACATTGACTGATATCTTGATTTGCCAAAAACATTGGACAGTGGCACATTTGTCCGACCCAGTCATTTTTCTAGTGATCATTTGATCGACGTTTTTTTGTTGCCCAGATGTGCTCTTGTATACTGACTGTTTAAACAATGAATAGCTCTAAATGTCTACTCTTGGTTTGAGCTCTGTGTTTTATTTGTGAAGGGTTTGTTGTTAAAAAGAATAAAGCAAAGTAAAAAACAGAGAGCTATGGGAGAAAAGCAAACCATTTGAAAGTTGGGTAAAGGTGTTAAATCTATCAGAGTGACTGCACAAGCACAACTGAATACTGATAAGGAATCATATATTGTAGGTTAGCCAAGGAAAACCACAGCACTTGATGACAAACATTGTAAGATCTGTGAGGAAAAACACAAAAATAACATTCATGGCATAAACAAGAACCTCTAGAGGGAAGGGGTGAAGATATCATAATCCACCATTTAAAGAAGGGGGGACAGAAATATAATTGTTATACCACAAGATTCAATTCACTAATCAGCAGTAGGAGTTGAAAGAGCAGGTATTGTAGGAGTTCACAAGAAAATACACTCACTCACTCATCGTCTATAACACTTAATCCTGTAGTCAGGGTCACGGGGGGTTTTACTCTCTCACCTCTAAGATTTTAGGATTGCCTTGGCGACCAAGCGTGCCCAGTATCAGACCCCACCTCTGGGCTGAGCGGGCCTTCTCTATGGCCTGTAGTCTATTGGCACGCATGGCCTCATGGTCATAATACTCCCGAGAGAAAACCTTACTGTAGGGATCATACCTGTGGGGAAAAAAAAAAAGAAGATAATAACGCATTAATTATGTCGTCATCATATAGAAAAAAAGCTGAAAGTTAGATAACTTTATTAATGAACTTTATTTGGTCATCCATTCATGGCAATAAATCAAGAAAACAATAACAATAATAATTCTCTTTCTTTAACTATTAAAGAAAACAAACAAACAAACAAATAAATTAAAAACAATACACAGTTTAAAAACAGATGCTTTTAAGACACTACACATGTAGGCTTGGGCCACTTAACTACTTAATATCTAACAGAGATAGCATTCTTTAATTTAATAGCAGTATGGAAACCAGGCATTCAAAACCTCTCATAAAATCACTAACAACACTTCTCAAGCCGTTAAAACCACCAGACAGAGGGTTTCTAGTGGATCAACAGATAATTCAATAATAGCACCGGCCTTTTTGACGATCATATTGATCCTATTTCTGTCTCTGATCAAGATAATATTCTTCCAGTGACTGCATGGAATAATTTGCCAGTCTCAAATAATCTTTATTTCTTTAATACAAACTCAATCTCAAATTGTGCAATATGGACTCCAATATACTCATAAGTGAAGACGATATCAATCTGTTAGTTATTGATACAAACTGGTAGTCCTCTGTCTTTCCTTGTTCGAAAATCAATCATAAACTCTTTTGTCTTACTGATGTTAATGGAGGTATGCCATCAAGAGAATTCATCTTGCATACTGTATCTTAAGATTTATTTTGCAACTTTTAAGTTTATGTATAAATTTAAACTTCAGTATCTTAGTCTATTATTATTTTGGTTCAGTTTCCTACATTATCCATAATTCTTAAGAACATGATAAAGCAATATAAGCCTATTTCCACATTTTGTGATTTTTGCCACAGATTGCTACAGGTTCAAAATAGAGGTTCACTAGCTATGGCATAACACCAAATCAAAGATGAACTACAGTGGACTAGCAAAGGACCACAGATATGGTTACAAAAATGCTGTGAACCTACGACACCCCATGAGTCATTTTCAGTGGAACCACAACTACCTTGGAATTTTATGACTATGTTTAAAAACCGTGTAACCCATGCTGGAAAGTCGCAGATCACAACAGGTCACCTAGACACACCCAGGTACAGTAAGCCATGATCTTATCGTACAACTACCCGTGGCAAAACCTGTGAAGCTGTGAACTGGGCTCTAGTCTTTTTGCCTGTCTATCTTGCTAATCTACAATAACTGATCTGTTCACTCTTTTCAACTTTTCAATTGAAAACTGCAGTGACCTTCATTTTTGTGCAGTGCCACGGAGGTTTACCTGTAAGCTGGGACATCTGGATTGGCGATCATGATAGATTCCAAATGAAATCTTCCATCACCAAGGTATCTGTCTTGGCAAACATATGCTATATCAAACAGCAGAAGGTGGGATTGAGAAAGAAATCAAAGCTCAGTACACTGGACTACAGCACAGACAGCAACCTGGGAGGGCGACCACAGACACACTTATATACGCACAGATGCAGGAGTACCTGCAGTTAGGAAAACACACACACACACACACCATCTGTCAAAATGTCAAAATTGTTTGAAAATGTCATTTCGTTTTTTTTTTTTTATATTAATGCATTCAAATGTATTTAAATATGATGAGGTCTAAACCTTCATACCGCAACAGACATGCATTTGTGTCTATCGCAATATGTGCGTTTGTATCACAAACAATAAAGCTTGAAATTGGCTGCTTTCATTCATGTTTGTTTGAAGATTTATTTTTTTAAAGACATTATTTGCTTCATGTGCTTACAACAATACGTGTAAGCCAACTGCACTGTAAGTTAGGTGATGTAAGTTATTCTCTCTAACTTTGTTGTGTTAGCCAACTATTAAGCATTTACACAAGGTTTACACAAAATGGTGTGTAAAGCAAAAAAAACAACATCTTGTCTACAGAGGGGCTGCACAATAAAAACTCTTAGTAGATGAGCGAGATCAGGAGCATGGCTAGATTGTCTGAGCTAAATTTATAGTACTCTTTACAATAATGGTGTGCAGAAAGCCATACCAGAATTCACATTAAACCTGGAGGTGGATGTACTACAATTCATTTCATTTCAATTTTATTTATATAGCACTTTTAACAGTGGTCATGTTTGGAAAGCAGCTTTACAGAAACAAGAGCGGTTTAGGGAAATGAGTATGAAATGTGTGAGAAGGTATAAATCAAAATGATCAGATTGTCCCTGATGAGCAAGACGAGGGCAACGATGGCAAGGAAAACTCACTGAGATGGGCGAAAGAAAGAAACCTTGAGAAGAATAAGACTCAACAGGGAATCTATTCTCATTTGGGTGATAATGGATAGTAGGAATTGTTTGCCAGTCTACAGTAGAAGACACATCAGGTCCCAATTCTTTTAGCCAAGATCTGGAGCCATTATCCTGAGCAGACTCATCCAAACTGAACAAGTGAAAATGGCCAAATATATATATTTATTTTAATCTTTACCTGTCCAGTTTAAGTGGGTCTGCACCCATGATAGATGATCGCTTTAGCTTGGTTATAAGGAACGGAACCTGATGTGGTCCTCTGTTGCTGTAGCTCAAGATAGAGATTTTGTGTATTACGAGATGTTTTTCTTTTCACCAGTTCTGAAGAGTGAAAAGATTACCTACTACATACTTTCTGGCAGCTTAAATTAAACTGGCCATTTTCCTCTGACCTCTCTTATCAACATGACATTTCTATCCACAAAACTGTCACTCACTCAGTGCTTTGTACCATTCTGTGTAAACTCTAGAGACTGCTTTGTGTGAAAATTCCAGGAGATCAACCAGGCCTTCTGACAGTAATAGAGATCACACTATTTCCCCATTCCAGTGTTAGCCGTGAACAATAACTGGAGATCTTGAACTGTATTCACATGCATGTTTGACATTGCCCTGATACCAGATGATTGGCTGGTTAGGAAACAAGACATACAGTACTGCATGCCCAGGTGCTTAGGTGTACTTAATAAAGCGGATGATGAGTACATAAAATAGATCATAGATGAATCCAAAGACATAATGTATTTGCTTTCCTATAGTAGTATCAGCACAGCAACCAAGAACTGCTCTTATAACTATATACCAGTGGTCCTCAAACTTTTTCTGTCATTCCCCACTTAAGGGGGTGGGCGAATTTTCAAGCCCCACTTGTCAACAAAATAATAACGAAATCGGC
>JAOTQY010000050.1:13114241-13126990 GCA_026413445.1 Dolichallabes microphthalmus
ATTGTCATTGCCTCAAAGCAGCTTTACACAATCCAAAGAATTATTTAAGTTTGTATGGAATGTGAATACATATGAATTTATTTAATATTATATATAATATTTATTTCTTATAAATACTGTAAGCTTTTACTTTTAAGGTCACTGGCAGTTGTGTAAGCATTTCACTGCATATCGTACTGTGTATGACTGTGTATGTGACAAAGAAAATTTGAATTTGAGTAAGTAACAGCATAAAAAAACCATGCATATGCACATTAATACAAACACGTGAAAACCTTTTTAAAAACTGTAGGCACTAAAGGAAGATGTTTGAAATGGCATCAAATTCCCCATGCAGTGGGCTCATAAAATGCCACATACTGCAGCAGTTTAAAGTTCAAATAATGCACCCGCAATGCACATGCTGATTGTAGAAAACTGAGTAAGGCACTGTTTCAGTCCCAGTGGTCTTCTGGGTTTAATTAGTAGGCTGTACTGTAGATCGAGAAGCTTTTCAGTTCCTGCTCCTCAGTTGGTCAATTTCTAGAAACTCAAACCTACTAAGGTAGATCTTGTGCTACTGATCATCTCTGATTTGTCAAATACAAGCATGGTATTAGGACTAACTCATTAATCTGTAATGACCGGGGAAGTGAAACGGTTCTATAAAGCTTTTGTTTTTACTTAGGTGGCAAGTCAAATGCGTGGGAGTGAATTGTATAAGCTTTTAATGCTGAGCTGCAGGTGAAAAAATGTCTGGAATAGGGAACTGTGCTCCTCGCACACTCAGATGGTTTGAAAATGTGTTAAAACCATAATCTATCAACAAAGCCAAAACAATGCAGAAGAACTTTAATCTACCGGTTCACTTTATAGATGTGCTTTGCTGCAAGCTGAAATGTTGGGATGACTGCACAGTGTGGATTATTTTACATTTATGGAATCATTAAGGCCTTAGAACCCCCAAGCATATACTGCAAGGCCTTACTCTATATTGTCTGTTATTCAGCCATGACTGTGTTATTTATGAAAGCAAATGTAAGTGTAAGAGATCTGCAGTAGGATGAGTGAGTTAGTTGGCGTTAGTTAAAGCCCCAGGCAGAGAGACAGAGAAATGGTGCTTGGCAAGAGAGTAGAAGGCCAGGCATATAGAAAAATAATAACTGTACATAGTTTCAGTGAAGCTTTCAGAAAACCTTTCAGTTTTCTAAAGTACATACTTGCATGCAATTTTTAGAGTTGAAACATGAAGAGAAAAGAAAATATATACAGTGTGTGTGTATATATATATATATATATATATATATATACATATATACACACACACACACACACACACACACACACAATTAGTCATTCAGGAAATTCACGGAGCACGGATCTTTAGTTGAAGCATACACAGAGGCACCAGATGTGTAAGTAAATAAGAGTGCATCGATCTCTCTAACGAACTGGACTCCATGTTAACTTAAACCCGTCATCTGTAATATTGAACTTCCAGCTGCCTAACACACAGTACGACTGTAAAATAATTCCTGCTATCTGTTTTCACCCAAATGAGGATGGGTTCCCTGTTGGGTCTGGTTCCTCTCAAGGTTTCTCTTCCTATTTCCATCTCATGGAGGTTTTCCTTGCCAGTCGCCCTCGACTTGCTAATCAGGGACAATCAGATCATTTTGATTCATGTTTTTTTCTTCTACATTTCATACAAATTTCCATAATTTTTGATTCTGTAAAGCTGCTTTCGAACAATAACCATTGTTAAAAGCACTATACAGATAAAATTGAATAAAACTGAAGTGAAACACAGGCAGGTGCATATGCGGTCTAAAGTAAATGGCATACTTGATGCGAGTGGCAAAAGCAAAGCAATTTATAGAGTTTATGTGTAACTCAGAGATTCAACAGGGTTCTGTATGCTTATGTTTCATGATAGTGTGTGAAAGATAGATGACAGCATACATGAG
Organism: Dolichallabes microphthalmus; assembly: GCA_026413445.1. NCBI lineage: Eukaryota > Metazoa > Chordata > Actinopteri > Siluriformes > Clariidae > Dolichallabes > Dolichallabes microphthalmus. Next base: position 13,116,188 of record JAOTQY010000050.1, read on the forward strand.
AATATGCACTTCATACTTCATGTGCTGCTGTCTATCTATACTCATGCAGTACATGCCCCAGCCTTTTAAGAGTAATTTTCCTTAACTGTGTATTCAATAGCTTCACAGACATAGACTGATGCTCTTTTCATTAAAACTGATGTATGGCCTGCAGCCTTGCTTTCCCGCACCCTCACACACACACACATACACACATACACACACACACACACACACACACACACACACACACACACACACACGCACGCACTGCAAGAAGGGGAAATGAAAAGATTATGCTCTCACATGATGGCACTGACGTGCTTGTTGAGGCGAGGGGATGTGCAGCCCAGGATCTCTCCTGGAGACAACGGTCGACACTGTGGCACAAGAACCTCATAATCCGGTCTCAGCTCCGCACTGACCGCCTGCGAGGACCAAGACAAGACATATCATTGCTGGTGGAAAGATGAAAGGGCATGGAGAGAGAGAGAGAGAGAGAGAGAGAGAGAGAGGGGTGAAAAACAAATGGAAGGTAGTGACCCAGGGTACCCTTGCCTGCACTTCGTGTAAAGATGAACATCACTACAAATAAACACCAGAAAAGCAGAGGCACGTTGGAGGCAAAGAAAGCAGCTCAGACAAAATAAAACATGTTTAAGGCCGACCCATCCTGATCATCATGAAAATACCTAGACAGCAAGCATGGCACAAAGACAACACACATTACAAACACCAACATGGCAACAACAACTACTGTAACAGCAAAAGGCAACACTGCCCTAGAGAATTCAGAGCTGCCAACATAAAACACACATGCACATACAAAAAAAACAAAAAAACAACCACCACCACCACAAAGCCAAGAGTGTGTATATACTGGCGGTATAACTATTTTGCAAAAACTATTACCAATACCAATAGAACTACTACTACTAATTAAAATAGTAATATTGATAATAATAACCACAAAAATAATTAAGACGTAATTATACCGTATATAACTATACTGTACATATAACGGGAAAAAAACAGTTCAATACCCGCTCATACAAAACACTATAAGCCAGTTAAAGCTGCTCGATTTAAACAGAATTACTACTGTACACATCAGTAATATGCAGATTGCCTACACAACTGCTTAACCAGTAAAGCATTGATGTGTAACATCTCCAGACTGCCTGGGATAATCTGATCAATGTTCATAACACCATGCCATGACCAACAGAAAAGGTAACTGAATGCCCTCACTCCTAATTCATTATGTTCAATGAGCACAGCAGTGGACTGCGTACTAGAGACATCACCTTTTTTTTGTGTTGCAAATACTGCAATCATTATTAATAAACACACCATGCAGTCCCACTGCGCCATAAACCCAAACTGACCAACTATTATACAGATGGAATTGTAAAAAGAGAAGTAATGAACAACAATAAAGTAGACAAAAACAAGAATTGGACTAAGTAATAAAAGACTCTAAAATGATGCATGTAAAGAGAGTCAAATTAAATGCAATACGGCTTACGGAATCCAAGCTGCTTGAAGCTTTAAGTCCAAAGCCAACGAGGAGAATGTAGAGCACTTCATGCTTCAGTCTGCAGACAAGCTTTACAGAATGAAGATGCAGATTTCCTGTCCCAGCAGGACATAGCACAATGCAAAAACTACCAATAACTGGTTTGCAGATCATGATATTACTGTGTTTAATTGGCCCATCCAACTCACCTGACCTAAACCTTACATTAATTTATCGGTTATTGTAAAGGGGAAGATAAGACCACGGATGAGCTGATGGCTGCCATCAAAGCAACCTGGCAGATTGCCGCCATGCCGTACTGGTGCAGTAATTCATGTTAAAGAAGCTCTGACCAAGTACTGAGTGAATAGATGAACATAAAATTTCAGAATTTCTGTATTGTAAATCCTTCTTTAATTGATCTAAGAAATATTCTAATATTGCAATAAAATTTATTTCTTTTTTTGTCCAGGCTTTCAGACCACCAATGGAAATGTTGCATAACCACAAACATTTACCAAACCTTACTAAAAGATTTACTCATTTTCGGATGTCAGTAGTAACAGTTGTGTATCATAATTGACCAAAAAACTAAGAGATTTTCCACAGGCTAGGGTGAAGAGTGAGAATATACTGCTTGACACAGCTTTTTAAATAGTCAGGTATTTGAAAAGGCACAGCCCATTTAAACAGTCATATCAAGCTTTAAAGCAAAATGTAAGGAATAATAGCATGTGGTCTCAAATCTGTGCTGGTTTGGTGTGATACAGAGGAGATACCGGCTTATACTGTATAGGCTTACGATGGATGGCTTTATACAATACATGATGTCATGTACTGTATTGTTGTGCTTATAGTTTACTTACACTCATCATGAACATGAATGTCAGTAGCAATATTGGGTTGGTATGATTTCTTTGCCCTGTTTCAAGTGTGTGTGTGTGTGTGTGTGTGATTAAATATGACAAACACTAAAAGATTAAATATGACAAACACTAGATGGAACATCATACAATCCTGTCTGTCAGGTTAGCAAATCATCGACAGTAACATGTAAAATGTTCGGTGGTGGGTGCATATCTTTCCTTCTTACTCTGACACACTGGAATAGGGTCAGTCTGGACTCTTCAGAGGCGGCACAGTGGACTAGTAATTAGCACTGTTGCCTTGCGCCACCAGGGTGATGTCTCGATTCTCGCCTCGGGGTCTGTGTGCAACAAGTTTGCCTGTTCTCCACATGCTTGGTGGGTTTCTTCCTGGTACTCCAGTTTCCTCCCACAGTCCAAAGACATGCACATTAAGCTAATTTGCGTTCCCAAATCACCCGTAGTATGCGAATGCGAGTGTGAATGTTGACCTAAGGTCTTACCAAGGTTGTAAAAATGGGAATAAGTACAGTGGTCACCACTGGCCTCTAATGGTCACTACTGGCCTCAACAGCCCCTACTTGGACTTCTCAGGTTATTGGATGGATAGACTTTTCAAACCACACGACCTATTTCCATTGCTTCAAAGTCGATTCTTTGTCCCCCTAGTTTCTCTCCATACTGTGGAGAAATGCTCTTACTTTCACTATTGAAAACAGCTTTTATTTTTACTGTTGGTTTTATATGATGCAATTTTAACAAGCATTTAAGTGATCTCTGAACACCATCATTCAGGATTTGTTTTCTGACTACATTTCTTCTGTGAAGGTAATCATTCAGCAATATCCTTCCAGGTTTTAAAAAACAATGAACAATTCCAGTCATTTCTGCAATCTCATTAGTTGTTTTCTTAGCTTGAAACAGTTAAATAATTTAACCCTTCCCATCCATAGTAACATCTTTTCCATTGCCACAGGATAATACGGATGTTTGTTAAAGGAATGGAAAGCTACTCACTGCGTTAGTTATAATAATAAAATAATTATTATTGCCAACTCAACAATACAGTATTAATCACAGCAGTCATTATCCAATCAAAGTACGCACGTATTTGTTTATATAAATCCAAAAACAGTGAAATTTTTTTGGCCAGCCAGGATACACAGATAAACACTTAGTTTGCCATGCTTTTCTTCATGGTAATAATCCAGACTAGATTGTACATTTGCTGTATATTAAAATGTCTAGAAAACTGCTGTCAACCAATTAGTTATACCACATGTTTGTTGCATGTTTGTTTTGACAGGTGTCAGGTCAAAGGTCACCTGCAGTGCAGCCACAAACTGGATGGTGCTGACGAGGGCAAGGGAGTGCCCTGGGGCAAAATTGAACCGGAGTGTGTCCAGGAAGTGAGCCGTGTCCATCTGGATGTCCACAAACACATAGAGCATCTTGATCCCTGCCGTGGCATCTATGGGAACTGCGCAAGCACACACAAACACATGCACACAAATTATTGCCCAGACACACAAACGGTGTGAGGGAGAGACAGAAAGTCAGCTTAACACAACACAAGTAATCTAGATTATTTAATATAATTTGGTGAATTAAAAAAAAAATCTTATCCTTCAAACCTGCCCATGTAGAACATCATACAAAAAGTTTTTATGAGATCCTACATGAGATTTAGGTTAAGGCTGACTGACATAAAGAAAGGCACACCAAATATCAATACCAATTATTTCACACATTAGTCAGACATGGGAGAGACAGATATTGAAATAGAGAATGCAGGATTGAGAGATGCATATATTCCGCTTACATTATCATTAAGTGCTGATGATCATAATTATCGCAGCTCTTGCTGAATTCACTCAGGAGTCTCATACCATGGGCATTTTGTTGATATTAGAAAAACACAAGCAATTTTTCAAATGTGCTGGCACATGTAATAAAACTAGTGTGGGAGGAGAGAACAAGATAATGACCCATGATGGAAAAAAGGAAGCTAAAAACACAAAGGAGATGGATGAGAAAGCAGAGAGATTCATTTTGCAAAAAGTGCTTGAAGATGGTTGTGTATGAGAACCTGCGAGAGAGGAGTTGGGTAAGTAAGGAATAACACAAGAGAGGGTGAGCTGTTATAGAGAAAATAATCAGAGGTGGTGGTAGTGGTGGAGATAACCCTCAAGTTATCACCCTCTGATAAGCTGATTTTTCCCCAATAACAGTAAGTCCTCTTATACTACTGTAATATGCCAATAACTATTTTTTCCTTTATTTAAAAAATTATGTCATTAACAATTTTAGTGACATTTACGGACACTTATGATGCTATTATGATTCTTATGTGTAAGCATAGATATGATAATGCAAGACAAATCTGTGATTTTGTCTGACTATTCAGAATTGAGCATTGAACAGCTCTCTTTGGTACAACACAATAGTGGGAGGTTACATATATTAAAGCACTGTTATTATAGAAAAGTATAAAAGAAAAAATGCAAAAACATCAAAGGAAAATAAATATTCAATTATAAATATTTTAATATACTGCACAAGAAAATGTATACTGTAGGTAAAGGAGCAGGTCTGGGGGTCTCATGGACGTCGAGTATTATGGTAAACTGGTATGTTTAGATGCTGTCTTTCCCATACTCATTGATCATTCAGGTTTGTTGATGGTGAAGTGATTGGTCGCTTTACATCTCAGGGAGCCCTCATGTCTGTGTTTCCTTCTGGCTCTCCCTTTTAGTTAAGCTCTAATAGTTAGTCCTACCGGAGTCCCTGCTCGCACTCTATACTAAATATACATTCATACATTGTGTGACAGTGACCATACATAACTGTTATCTCTCCTTCTCTTCTGCTCTCTCCTCTTCTCTGTCCCTGTCTCTCCGTCGAGCTAGACCCCCTTTGCCCTCTGTCTGAATCGTCCTGGTGTCCCTATTCTGGTTGGAGATCTTATTGCATGGATGCCCAGTGTGGTCTGTTTAGGATGCGTGTGGTGACTGGGGACGTTTGCACTTTACCATCAAGATGGTCCTGGCCTCGGCTGATGCTAACAACTGATCTCTGAGGAATTTCGATAGTTCAGGACTGGAGTTTCCTACAGACTACCTGAGCCTCCAATAACAAACTGGACTACATATTAACTTAAAGACATCAAATGTTATATTGAACTTCCAGCCTTCGAACACACACTATGACTGCAGATCAATCCTTCCTATCTGTTATCACCCAAATGAGGATGGGTTCCCTGTTGAGTCTCGCTTCTTTCAAGGTTTCGTTCTATTGCCATCTCAGGGAGTTTTTCCTTGTCACCATCACCCTCAGCTTGATCATGAGGAGCAATCTAATCATTTTGATTCATACACATTTTTCACATTTCATACAAACTTCCATAATTTCCTTTGATTGTGTAAAGTTGCTTTACAACAATGACAATTGCTAAAAGTGCTACACAAATAAAATTGAAATTTGAATTGAATTGAATTGCATACAGTATAAAGCAAAATCATGACATTCATTTATACACAGGCCTGGAAAGTGTTAACCTGCGACAGCCAGTAAACTTAGCAACATTTTACACCTAGAAAATCAAATTAAACTGAAAAGAAGAAAAATGTGTCGCTTAAGTACAACCGACTCATGCTTTTAGCCAATTAGTACTGGAGTACAGAGTCTCTTTATCAGTGCAATTACAGTCTCTGTCAACAAGCACCATGAATCCTCACTCGCCCTGTTCCTCTTCTTCTCTTGCTCTCCTTGCTCATGCATAACTGCTATCGCAGGCTTGAGTGAGCATCCTCATAAAATCAGTAAAAACGAAGGATGACCGCATGAGGTGGAAATAGCAGCGTGTGGAGGAGACAGCGAAAGGTCGGGGTCTCAGTCAGGCCATACAGATTTTCACATGCCACTGGTGTTCGACAGGGTTACATTTGATGCTCATCGTGTTTCATTTCCAAGTCATCTTATTGCATCGTGTTTACATGCTTCTACATGTGGTTATTGATAAAATAAAACCATACTAAACATAATTTAGCATTTTTAAAATAAATTTTCTTTCAAGAGCTCTGATAATGCTGATGTTTTAATAGTGCTGATGCTATAATGTGCAAAGGCCCATTTGTTTTTCTAAGGATTATTATTATTTTAAATAAATTCCATTCATCTGGTCCTTTTAGTCTTAACATGCTCAAAAAGTCAAGGGAAATTGGCATACAGGTTGGAATTTGCTGCCTGCAATAGAACACCTGCTAGTGTGTGCCCCTCAGAGCCTTCACAAGAGAATTTGCTCCATAGCTCATACACCCACGTGTACTTGCATGTGTACATGTCAAACTTGGTTCCCCTTCTCAATATCATTGAGCTGAACAATTTTCCCAAGGCATATCATGAGCTTAATTCCACACAAAGTTGGATATTTTGCAGTGGATTTTGATCTACTCCTACTAAAGGATTTATATTATCGCCACCAAACCCGGCACATACGATTCCAAAACACTGAGAATGCAAAACTGGGATAGGATCTCAAAAATGGTCAATCGCTGTCCGGGCACAACAGAAAGCCGTGACGATACTTTAAACTTATGCCGAAAAATGGCTCATGACGTCCTGAGTGACCTCATATTGAGTCACATCAGCGTCAAGGTCTTAACATGCTCAAAAGGTACGCAGATTGTCCGGTGCACCCGGGCAGAAATGGGGCAGGTGCTTGGGACTGCTCATTGATGCTTTCAATTATATATTTTATTATATTTTTTAGTGATTCCATGGGAGAATTATGTGGAAAACAAACAAATATCTAGTGAATGACAGGGTGAAACCTTGTTGATGTGAAAGGTTTGAGGAGAATGGCAGACTGGTTTGAGCTGGCAGGAAGTCTAGAGTAAATCAATGACTCTCTACAACCATAGCGAGGAGAAAAGCATCTCCGAAAGCACAAAGCATTAAAAGGCAACGTTCTGATGAAAAACAGTGTCTGGTCTGATGAATCTTGGGTTCTGCTGTGACTTATAGTTTGCAGGATACAGAACTTGGCATCAATAAACAGAATACATGTTACCAGATCTGCCTTGTGTCAAGAGAACAGGCTGCTGGTGGTGAAATTATGTGGGAATGTTTTCTTGGCACATGTTGTGCGCCTTAATAGGAATTGAGCACTGTTGCAAAGCTGTAGAGTATTGTTATTGACCGCATACGTACATCCCTATTTTCAGCATGATGATTTGTGAATGTGTCATGTCACAAAGCACAAATCGCCTTAAACTGGCTCGATGAACATGGCCATGAGTTCAGTGTACTTCAGGAGCCTCGTCAGTCATCAGATCTGAATCCAGTAGAGCAAAGAAAGAAAGAAAGACTTGTAGGATGAATATATAGCTGACAAATCTTCAGTAAATGTGTGATGCAATCATGTCAGCATGGACCAGAATTGCAAATCAATGTTCCAAACATTTAGTTCTGCCACAAAGAATGAGGCACAGGAATCCTACCCAGTATTAGTATGGTGTTCCTATTAAGGTCCAATGAGAGCCATAAGGTAGAGCATAGCATAATAGCATATATTATATTTCTATATGTTTAATGGGACAAGATCACAAAAAAGAAACTCAAACAAAATTAAGAATTAAAAGTAATAATCACCAGCATACCAAGCGCAGATTAAGTTTTAACACTAAGAGCTAACCAGCAACTTCAAGCGAATATAATCCGTATATTTCAAACAGAGCATCACAGAAAGTGTATAAGCAAAGAAATGAGCACTAAGAGTCATGCAGACTCTACTATGCAGGCTTTTTATTGGTTAGCACTGTATGAATAAAGCTACAGAAAGGGCAACGATTGCGCAAGAAAACATCATAACTCTGTGGCCTCACTGGCCTTTGCAAGTAAATATAATGTGCATCTGAATAAGTGTGTGAATTTTGTTCTGACAGTCCTAATGGGAATACATCTTCTGTCAACTTTAATTATTTTAACAAAACTAATTTACTGGATATTAAGCCCTTGTTAAACTGCATAGCTCTTCCAGCAAAGATGATCAACCACTCAATATCAGATAATTAGCTAATAATCTCAAGTGTCTGGCGTGTGTGCGCAGACTACACTGACCCTCGGCTTTAAGCTACAGGTGTGGCATTAATATTCTGCTGGTGAGTGTTGATATTTAGGAGAGGAGGGATTGCTCTTGAGATATATTGGCTGTATTGATTTAGCATTTCCTTCCTACTGTATGTGGGCCAGCAGACTGGCGGTGGGAGGCATGGACCCAGGCTCCTCCAGGCAGGCGCTTTGCAAAGGACAAGCTTAATGCACGTCCTCCATTGATCCACTGGGTTAATGTGCAGCAGGGGTCTTAGAAAGGTCTGCTATCAGTCATATGCCGCACGCTGAATAGTTTCCATGCTGAGCTATTGAAGACAGCTTTGCTTAGCACTTACACAACTAAATCTATGAAGCTCACACTTCTTGACACACTGACTTCATGGCTGGCTTCAGCCGGACAGAGTTAGGATATCTACAGTACAGACTCTTTAGAGGAGTTGCAACACCGAAACCTCTATTACTTAGCATTCGGCTAAAACAGGCTCTTAATATCAGATAAATGTTAGATAGAAAATTTTTTATCGTATTTTGTCATGTCTCAGAATTCCATATTGTTTATTTCACACTGCCTTGCACTGACTGAATGCTATGACAATTTTCATAATGCAGATGCACGGTTAGAGGTTATGTTCCAATAAAGATAAAAATATTGTTGTGAATGCATTTATTACACCTAAATTACCAAACTTCATTAGTTTACAGGTGGGAAAAGCCTATTTTATTATAAAAGTGTTAAATACATATATTTTTTATATGAATTTACCTTGGCAACAAAGAACACCATAGAGTGTTTACCCATGTGATCACGTGGCTAAGCTGTGGTTTTCTATCGCCACCCAGACTTATGAGAAAGTATAGTACCACCATATCCATAGCCCAGGAAGAGAGCCAAATATTTCAAAGATCATTATCACTGAAAAAACAATACACTTTTGCACTATGGTAAAGTTGAAAAACTTTTCATATACAGTACTGTATAATATGTACAACTGCTGACAAATGTCAACACTGGCTATTAACACGCCTGCTGTGTCTGGGGCCGCTGCCCGAAGGGCCAGAGCTACCCCAGTGGCACAAGGGAAACCTAAAAACAAAATGTGTTTTATATTAATGGTTTTAAAATTATGACTGATCTGTCTATATATACAGCACCAGTAAAATGTTTGGACGCAACAGACAAAAGTTTGGAGTTATTTTCTACATTCAGAACTACTATACAGGCAATTTCAAAACTATGAGATAACAAATATGCTTTTAAGTAATTAAGTAACAACAAAATACCACAGTAAGTTATTTAAAGACATGAAGTTCAGCTGTTCTGGAATAGTTCTTGCAAGCACAGAATTGTCAAGTACATTGATGATCAAGAAGCATGATGAAACTGGCTCTCATAAAGACCATCTAAGGAAATCAAGATCAAAACTTACCTCTGCTACAGAGAAGTTGTTGATTTAGAGTTATCAGCCTCAGAAATCACTAATTAACAGGACTTCAGAGCCGTTATGAGACATTACAGAGCATATGTAGCAGATACATCTCAATATCAACTGTTTGAAGGTGATTATTATTATATTATGCCTTCCGCATTCTTTTACAATAGAGAAAGAAATAAAAGAAATACAACAGACCATAGAGTTAGAAAGCGTGTCCATATTTTTGACTGGTAATGTATAAACAAGCATTTACAAAAGTGAGCTACTAACATGTAATAATTTTTCTGTGCATGAATTTCTGTGGGTATAAACGTAGGATTCAGTGTAATGTGCTCTGTGGGTAATTATTATCCTAAGTAATTATTAATATTTATGTAACAAATGCATGATAAATATAGGTGATCAGTATGAATTTTTTAGATTTAATTTATTGTGTGCAAATTTAATTCAAATTAAAAGTAATAAACAGTAGTAGCTTTCAGACACTCAAATGTATGTATGACATTATTTGGACTTGCTAACAACAAGCCGTTATTGCTTTGTGACCATGATCATTTCCCTTATCAATACTTACAAAAAAATAATATCATTGCAACAAATTAAAATAATCACCAAAAAAGGTGAATATATATATAATATGAATATACATATTAACTTTAGTCTGCATATATTCTAATGCATTTTATTCAGAATTATATTGATATAAACTACTGTCATATCAATATTTTAGGAAAAAGTATGATGACTGAGTAACTGAATATTTTGTCACAATACAGTGGTTACTCAATCGGAATGGTTATTACTGTTGCGCTCACCGCCGTTTAAAGGCGACAGCGGGCAAAATAAATCAGTTGCATTTCAAAGTCATTCGTAAAATGGCCGCCAGGTGGCG
>JAOTQY010000050.1:13151938-13162266 GCA_026413445.1 Dolichallabes microphthalmus
GTGTGTGTGTGTGTGTGTGTGTGTGTGTGTGTGTGTGTGTGTGAGAGAGAGAGAGAGAGAGAGAGAGAGAGAGAGAAGAGAAAGAAAGAGATGGATTTGGCAGCTCTTCCTAGTATATGTGGGCATGATGCTGGTGCTCCTGCTGCCCAGTGTGAGGTCCTTATATAAGAATCGAGAGACAAACAGACAGACCGACCGACCTACCTACCGAGTGAGGCACGCTCACACAGACACAAGCACAGACTGGATACCTACAGATCAGCTGTGCAGTGTGAGTGGTGAGGACAATCGAGTGTTGATGGGTGATCTTCAGTTTGCTGAAAATTTAAGTTCAGGAATAGCACCCATGCCAAAATACTCAAGTTGGTCCCGACAAGCGTTGGTGACTCCGAATAAAGACAAGAACAAACTTTCATTTGTGCAATACTATTATGTTTCATAATTAACAAATTGGTCCGTGATCTTGTCTTACAGCAGTGCAACTTATTAAAAGTACACAGTAACAATAGATTAATAGTGTGTAATAGTCAGTGGTGGGCAAAGTACACATGTTCTTTACTTGAGTAAAAACAGACACTCTGGGTCAAACATAAACGTAAACATCAGGTAAACATATAAACAACCATTGACATTTCAACTCTTAAGTATCAAAATTACCAAGTTTGTATTAGCTCACAGAAGCAAATAAGTCTCTCTCTGTCGACCTCCCTCTCCTTCCCGACTGTGGACATGCTGTTTTTTCATCTGCAACTGGCTCTGCTTCAGATTTGAAACATTTGTAACGCATTGTCATACGGAAATGTACTGAAGTAAAAGTACAGATATTTATTGGCTAAAACCAATTTTTGGAAAACAGTCAACCCTAGAATCTGACTTTGGTAGGCCAACATTTTAATTTTGTGTTTTTTTCTCCTCAGTGACGCTTTGTTTTATCGACTTGGTGTGAAATATTTTACTGAACATGTTTTTGTACTAGATGACTATGATTAAGGAATACAAAATGACAGGCTCATGTCTGATGTAAGTAAAATGGCAATCTTCACAGAAGTAACCTACACTTTGAAAGAATCCCAAATAGCTTGCAATGTAAACCTATAATGTGCTCCAAAGGATAATATTTTTTTGGTATTGACTACAATACCAAAGTACACTTACATAAGGAGAAGGAAAGTAACTAGAGCTTCAGAATACATAAATGAATACTCAAGTATTCCCAACAAAGTATCACCTCCAGCACAAATAAGCATACTGTGATCTATCATGATCTTAACACTAAGGCCTAAAGACAAGCATTGATTTGATCAAAGCGGTTTTAATTAGATTGATGAATACATTAATGCAAAGGCTCACCAACAACAAGAGCTCAGAGTAAGAATTTTAGCACCAGATAAACAGCCGATAGTTATTCCTTCCTCAATTTTAAATCACTGCCAATTTAACCAAACACTATTAGCCATGTTCAATTTAAAAGGCACATGCCAAAGCAAAACAACATGGATGATATCCTCTAACACTTGCTCAATAACCGTAACACAGAATTAAACACTTAGGAACTTAATCAATAAAAAAAAGACATGTTAGGATCACACAAAATTCCAAGTACATGACAGATTAAAAAATAGAATGGATCACAACATGGCGCACTGCTGACCCTTTTTATCAGTCTCAGACAGACACACTCTGGCATCAGGAGACCCAGGGGAGGATTTTATTTGTGTTCTCAGACCTGTCCATCCGGTTATAGCAAAATTAATACGAGACGTGCTGTCGCAAAATGTGGCTGGCATTCAGTAAGCCTGATTTCACGGGTAAACTTTTATCTGAGCATTTTGTCTGATCTGATGTTATTATCGCTGAAAGTGCCTGGGAAGGCGCAACCTGAAGCTGGATTTATCCATTTAAAACAAATCTGAAATGCCCCATGAATATTGTAATAAACTATATGTGTAATGGATTTGTGGCTTTATATTTCTATAGTTGAAAAAAAAATCACATATCACAACTGAACAACTACGTGTGATTCTGGAGTGTTGTTGTTTGACATTTTTCTGTCCATTATAGGTTCAGGAACTTGTTGAATCTATGACCAGGATTCCTGCTCTCAAAAGCTGTTCTGGTGAATCATTGTGGCCTACACTTTACTAAAGCACTACGTTCATCTTGTTCTTTTTCCTTTGTCACACATCTGCATATACACACACTGGGTACTGCTTCACTAAACCTTTATTCTGAATAAAGCAGAAGAATGGTTATAAATAAGTATTTACGTCATACAAATTAAGGGCGGATTTATTTTTAAAATGTGCACAAAAATATGAGAAAAATTCAATAACAACAAATAAAGGCAAAAATCCTGCATAGCGTCTATTATGAAAAACTCATTGTTCTCTAAAGCTTAAATAAACAAATTGATCTTTCTATACAACAAAGCCTAAAGATATCTACTGTAGTACTGTATATGCAGCAGGCATATTAATGCTTTATAATCAAGTTTCACATTTAACAAAGTTATAGGAGCAAAATAAATTACACTACTCACAATAAGTTTGGGATATTGTTATTTACATGAGTGCTTTTCCTATTTGCTCTGAATTTGAATGAAATAAGTGAAAGTTCCCTTTAATATTACTAATAATGTATAAGAAGAAACACCATTTTCATTAGTTTAATATTTATTACCCCAAACATTTAGGCAATAACAGGGATATGCCCAAATAAAAATTGACAATGTCAGTAGCGGGTGTTTCCACCATTTGCCGCAATGACAGCTTGACATCGACATCTCATGCTCTTCACTAGCCTCATGATGTTGTTCTGGGGCAATGCGTTCCACTCCTCCACAAGTGTTACACGCAGTTCTGCCAGGTCACGTGGGGGTGGGATACGATCATCCACTCTCTGCTTCAACTGGTCCCAGATGTGCTCTATGGGGTTCAGGTCAGGGGACATTGATGGCCATACCATATGAGGCACTCCAACTTCCTGAAGTCGAGCTGTGACAATTCTGCTGCGATGTGGTGGAGCATTATCATCCATGAACAGAAAGTTGGGGTGTGCTGGCGGAATTGGGGGATGATGATGGGGATGATGCAGTGACTCAGCCATGTACAATAACCAAATCTGTTTTGCGCTGTCTGGTGATGCCTGCCCAGACTGTTGCACCTCCTCCACCAAAGCAAACCCTGGGGACCATATTGACCTCAGCGTATCGCTCACCTCGCCTTCTCCAGCAACGCTGACGACAATCATTTCTGTGCACAGGACGGTAGACCACTGGTTGTCCAGGTCACATGGGCTTGGGCCACTGCAAACGTTCACGGCGGTGTCTTGGTGTCTTGGAAACCCTAGTACCCCTCGCATCTCGTAAACGGGCCTGCAGCTGTGTGGCAGTTGCATAACCATGTCTGAGTGCATAGGTCCTTAGGTACTGGTCATCGTTGCGGTCTGTCACTCGTGGGGCTCCACTCTTGGGTCTGTCATGAACTCTGCCAGTAGTCTTGATTCAAGTCTGCTGATGACACTTTGAGACACACCAAGTTCACGAGCAACATCTGACTGCCTGCCACCGACCCGAAGGCGCGCCATGGCCAAGTGACGCTGCTCGTCCGTTAAGTGACGTCGTGTGTCTATGGCTGTTTGAATGATGAACTTGGAATGACTTACTGACAATACCAGCTTTTTATACCCACAGTATGTTGAAATTTATGCAATATTGAAAAACGTTGTCTTTTGGGATTGGCCCCAATATAAGGCACACTTGTACACAATGAGACCATTACATGGAAAACACAAAATGAGGTGTGTATCACCCCAATACAATTGCCTCCCTATCCTAAAAATGTCTGAAGTGAAACAAACAGTGTATGTATGACATCCACTAAGTCTCTCATAAGATCCCTAACTTATTGTGAATAGTGTAATTAAAACAGAAGTGGAACCTGATGCGAGCTTTTGCTGTTATCCCCTCAAGGCTGGATGCGTTATCCATTCTGGGATGCTTTTCTGCCCACCACATCCGTACTGAGTTTTTGGTTATCCAAATTACTGACCGTAAAAAAGACTGTTCTCATCAACCAGACATTTCTATCCATTTGTGATGCTCACAAAATGTTTTTCTTTATTATCTCTTTCTGAGTAAATTCTAGAGATTGTTGTGCAGATCAGTAGACAAAGAAATACTCAAAACAGCACATCTGGCACTAACAATTATGGTGCAGTCAGAATCACTGATATAACACCCTTCCATTTTTGATGGTTGATGTGAACATTATATAACATTATATGTGAATTGCTGCCACATGGTTTGCTGATGGGATAAATGCATAAATGAGTAGGATGGTAGCATGATGGCTTAGTTGTTACCGCATCCATAATTGAGTTTGATTCTCACCTCTGGTCCTGTGAGTATGTATTTTCTGCCCGTGCTTGGTGGATAACCTACAGGTATTCCACTTTCCTCCTTGACACACTTGCTGATTGGAATTTCCAAATTGTCCAAAGAGCATGAATAGGTGTGTGAGTGGGTATGCGAGTGTGTGTATCCTTGTGGCCTGCTATGGGTTGGCAACCCATTCAGGGTGGATTCCCTCTTCTGCCCCAAGCTACCTTCGATAGGGCCCAGGACCCCCACGGGATAAGAAATGTAGATAATGGATGGATGGATAAAATAGTAGTTGAACAAGAGTTCCTAATAAACTGCTTTTGTATCTTATTTGTTAATTGCTTTATACTTTTGATGTTATGGGACATCATACAATTATAAGATACAATAAGTTTCTGTTACTACTTTTGTTAAATATTTTTTTAAGAATCTGTTAATCATTACACCAATATTGAAAACAATGCAGCTCATCCTGTTCCTGAGAAAATGTAGTCATAGACAGAATACTTAAACTTACAGCTTTACCTCTGACCATGACAAAGCATCGACCATGGAGCCTCCTACTATAAATGCTAAAAAAAAATCCTCTTATCAGTATATGCAGAGCCACATACAGTAAGTCTCTTTTCTATAGCAATAGAAATCAATTACATTGCATAATAAACTTTGCAGACTGGCCAGTCAGAATCAACATTTATCAGTGCTCAGGTCTGGAGCAAAATAATATGCATTCTAAAAATTACAGCATTAATATACGCAACTGTGTGTGTTTATTCAACACTGTAATTAATAATTATTTCATGCTGGTGATATTGCAGTGCACTGAAGGAAAGGAGGAGATGTGCAGGAGGGCAGAGGCAGAGCTACAGTGTCAAGAAGGGACAGAGGTTTAGGCTAGTAATTAGCAGACAGTAATTGCGCTCATTAGCTTTAGACTGGAGTGTAAGTAAGGGACTGAGGCACATGGTCGAAGGGGAAAAAAACAAATAGGACTGAGAGGAGGACAGCGCTGGTGCTGATTTCATTCAAGCGGCCTGACTAAGGAGGGGTATATCAAAACCCACTTGATTTTAAACACACTCTTGTGTGCACACACACACAGCACGAGAATGCAAGGGAGATAATCATGTGCTAAATGATGACATGCTTTAAGGAAACAAGGGAGGACTGGGACTAATTGATGGGCAAACAGAGAAACAAGGAGGGAGGGAAGAGAACAGACACAAATGCAACAGAGGACTGAAGGTGTGAATCAGAAATGAAAGAACACTTTTTCACAGGTAATGTGTGAAATCCACATAGACTGACATATGGCCAGGAGATACAGAGAGACTCTCACCAAGCAATAAGCATATGCACAGGCTTAAAAGCTTAAACGGCTCAGACATTTGAGTAGCTCATAGGCCATTTGGCACAATTATGATTTCAACTAAGGTTGTAATAAGAGAGCATTACTTTACTTCACATAGTTCTATAAAATTCTGTTAGCTTGAAGGAGACATGCAGAAAGGATTTACTAGAGATACACAATAGTGGCAAAAAAAATCATAATGATTATCTTGCTTCGTATTTAAATTACAATTACTGAACATGAAAATGTAGACAATTTACTGCTTGGTATTTTAAAACTTCACGTATAAAATAAAAGAACGGTTTTGTCTGTACAGTGGTCAGAACTCGCTCTTTCAGAGATATCTTTACGTTTCATACATTGGAGGACCCGAAATCAGTCACTTTCTGTCTGTATGTTCTGTATGTATGTCTGTCCAGACAGATTTTGCCACAGCATCACGCAAAACTGGCCCAACAAAATTTTTATGCAATTTTGGTATTTGTCTGAAGTAAAACCTGCATCATTAAATTATTATTAAATCATTAAAATAAATAAAAATGTTTAGTGGAATGAAGTTAGAAGTTATGTGCCAGACTGCAAACTGAAAGATTTGACCGTGTACTAACTGTGGGCGCATCTTAAATCGACCGCTGGACAGAACTTATTGAAACTCTACAGTTGTTGTTGATCTTTCGGCTGCTCCCGGCAAGGGGTCGCCACAGCGGAAAATCAAAATGTAATATTTTTTACTATTATTAGATAATATTTTCAGCGCTGAAGTGGTACGAGTTAATTTTTTACTTGCTGGAGTCATTTTAAGACAAAATTGAATCTTTATCCAATCAAAATTTTACGATTTCTCATCTGAGATTCACTCTCCAATTATTAAACAGGGGGTGTATTTGGCTGACACCAAAAGAAGTACAACTTAGCGTAAACAAGGTGTAAGATACTCAAACTTACAAAATGTAATTTCTTTGCAGTAATAGCTTAGGAACAGAAAGACAGGCATACATGTTTGTGGGCTTCAACCTGAAACCTTTCCTGTCTTCAACGGGTCCTCATGCTAGTATTCTCTATAAACCCCTGCTACACTTGGATATTATCAAGGTAGTAAAGACTTCAGTACGCTTGGAGCTATAATTGAACTGCCTGCATCCCTTCTGAAACTCCTTTAATGGCCCAAACATGGAAATCACTGGGAGTGCAGCCAGGACTGCAAGGGGGATGTAGGAATAACTCCCAGACAAGTGCACAGACTCTGTGTACAGTTTCCACAGGCAAATGTGTTTCTTCCACAAGTTGGCGACAAGTTATCCTTCAATTTTCAAGGATAAGGTATTCCACTTGCTGAACAAGTTTTTTTACACAGAAAGCACTGGGCTCTGAGCCACCTCAGCCAGGATTTTCATTCACAGATACAGCCTTCTTTTGCACCAATAAAATGTTTTGCTGCAGCTCAGTCTCATCACCATACTATGCTTGAAGTCTTCTGTTAGTAACAATTGGTTTTATGCCTTACTTCCAGAGAAATTTCATTCCAAGTCCCAGTTTGACTTAAACAACCCCATATAACCACCCTGGAATCATTAGGCTGAGTGAAATGAAAAGTAGAAATGACATGCTGGACATGGAAATGTTTATAAAAAACAAAAATAAAAAATGCTCGCCAATTGTATGCTGGGCATGCATACAATATGTCTGACCCATGATGTTTACATCATGTCTGGCAGTTTTGTTTTGTTAACATTAATATAAAACATGCTGTCTTGCACGTCCCAGCATCCCTTGAATATTTAACAAAGCAGCCAAACGTGAAATTAAAAATAGTAAAAACAGTATTGCAATGAACTCTGTCATGTTGGAATTGTGGATGCCGGTTAGAAACATACTGTAAATCATCTTCAATAAGCTACGTTTTCTTTTCTCCACAATGCAAATGAAAAAAAGGTATTTTCAGATTTCCTAATTTTCTTTTTTTAACATCATAAAATTGGAGCAGTGGAATCATATCCACCTGGCATGAATGTCTTCACGTCACTCATTTGCACGGAACAAAGGTAATGCAATACATTAAGAGCAAACTTAATTAAAAAATATATCAGTCTTAAAAACTGTGTTTTTGTACATGCCACAAAACTATTAAACTGTATATAATAGATAAACAGATTTGGTGGGGAATAGAGAAGACATAAAAAGGTCCTCAAAATAACTTTTGGATCTGTGACTCCTGGGTGAGGATCACAATGATGATGTTTACCTACAATGTCATGATGATCAGAAATTACCACTTGGCCCTCACAGCATTGGTTTCACCCCCGTCGGAGTGTCCCGAGTTGGTATGCCTCTAAGTGATGGCCATAAGTAGGCCACAGCCATGTTAGAGTGGCATGCCATAACAGGAGCTGTGTATTTGGCCAATCTTCAGCCAATATCCATGATCTCCAACACCAAGTGGGCCAACCTCTATTTAGCCATAAGGACCATTTGAATCTTTCCTCTGTGCCAGATAAACTGTTGATCTGAGATTTAGATGGTCATCATCTGGTGATGAAGTACTGTAGGGCACTGCCAGCCACAACAGTGAAACACTCTGTTGATGTGCATTTTTAGAGGGAAGCAAGATCATTTGACAATAAGGTCATCATAGAGTCATCTGACTGCCAACGTATGCCAGGAAACCATATCACTAGGACAATTCATTCTACTTTCGGCCATTCTACTTTCGGCCAGTTATCACTAGAAAAAAATGCAAGTCATTATGTTGCATAGGTTAATATGTGCCTTAAGCATGTTTGGCATGAAGAGGAGATCCCACGCCATGCTCTTAAGACCTCTGTATATTCCTGGCAAAGACGATGGTACTGTAATGTGGCTTTGGGAAACAATGCAGTTTAATTGTAGAGGTTGCAGATTATGTGCAGAGGATTTGCTTTCTGTGTCAAGCACAAGGACAAACACAATATAAGACAAAGACTGACACTGGAGTATTCATACATAGCAGTCAAAAACAAACACAGAATGTGTGTAGCTTATAACAACAATTCTTCTAAACTTTGTTTAGCCGAAAGTAAACAAAAGGCCTTTTGGGAATCATGTTGGGGAGAGGCACCACACCTTTCAGAAACATCATAAGTTTATGAGATCCCAGAGAGATGCCATACATGGTGTGGTGGTACACTGAGATTGCAGCCAAATAGAAAATTTAGGATAGATGGGGAATGCTTATCAGGCACTGGAGAAAAGTTTTCTTTGTTTTTGAGCAATAAACTGAATACAGTCTATGGAGTGCATAATATTCTCAGAACAATTTCCAAATAAGGGAATGCCCCAGTCTTCAGCTGGAGATTCATACAACGAGGTCATCCCACAGGCAGGAGAGGATTTGGCTGAGGGTGTCGATTCTCTCTTGTCCATTTGTGACAGCAGATCTGGACAAGCATATAGCAGATGGAAAAGTCAGTCATGGGCCAATGCACGCTCTTCCAGGGAGAACCACAATTAGCAATGTGTTGACTTGGCATTGGCCTCAACAAATTGAGATGCCACTCCACTGCTTTCATCCATTGCACAGTTATAAAGCCAAAGCACATGGGTTGCCGTCAGGGAAGATCAACCATGGATCTCGAATCTCCACAAAGCTAGAAGCAGGGCTCCACTTGTGCACGCTTCAAGTGTGGCATTCAGGGTCCTTCCACGGGCCAGTAACTCACTTATGAAAAGCTTGGGAAATTACTCCTGTGGATACTGTCCTCAACAGAAGACTTAACTGCATATAGAAGTCTACTCAATCCCATTGGTAAGCACCATAATGTCTGCCGCAGTGCCTGCACTGATGACATGCTTCAGGGTTAGGAGCGCCTCATTTGGTCCATATCCACTCTCCTCACATGTCTCATACATAGTTATGCCAAGTGTGCCAGTCACCAGCTTTTGCCCTTAAAGGGCATGCTACATAGTAAGAATGTGGTGGTGGTGGTATTAACCCCGTAACCCAGACTCTACTCTTGTGTACATTGAATTTTTTATTGAAAAAAAATAAATAAAATTTTTGAGTTAAAAAATTTTTTTAAATAAAAATTCATATCTAGAACCAGGCAACCATGAATGTTTCTAAACAAAAGCATTTGGCAAACAGTCCTTACAAAGTATGAGGATCACACAAGGGTATATAAACAATTAGTTGTTTAAAGAAAAGTTCATATGAGGATATTCAGGTTTTCAAGAGATGATAGATGGTATAACTTATAACAAAACACATTGATAAAACTGTTTGAATAATATTTAATCTAAAACAATATAAAATAAAAATTGAATACTATTCATATTATCCTTATGTTAGTTAAGCTCACTATTATTACAGACAATTATATTTAATGAACTGAAAAAAAAACAGACACGGTAATCCCTATGAAAATTGTGTATCCCTAGGATATGTTAATTTGAACATAAAAAGGAAAAAAAAAAATCTCAACTGCAGGCATGTTATATAGTAAAAACTAGGGCTGCACGATATTAGGAAAATATGCGATATTGGTGTTGAATATTGCGATAACGATATTTCTTGCGATATAACATTTCCCTAGAGAAATGCATTTTTTATTATTATTATTG
>JAOTQY010000050.1:13357027-13371030 GCA_026413445.1 Dolichallabes microphthalmus
AAATTCTGTATTGAAACATTACATGTCTACCCTGTAATATCCCTGTTTAAAATCAATAAAAATATTGTTGAAAAAAAGAAAAAAGAAAAGAAAACAATATAATCCAACCCATAACAATGTTATGTTGTTGTCACTAAATGCCTCCTATTAATCTTCATACATTTTAATACATTACTCACGGCCTATAATGGTTTATCTTGTATTCAGGGTTGTGGGGGGCCTGGAGACTCAGGGCATGAGGCAGGGTACACCCTGGACAGGGTGCCAATCCATCGCAGGGTACACACATACACACAATTTGGGAACGCCACTTAGCGTAATCTGCATGACTTTTGGAGGAAAACCCAGAGGAAACCCACCAATCATGGGGAGAACATGCAAACTCCATGCACACAGAGCCAGGAATTGAACCCGGACCTTGGAGGTGCAAGGCGACAGTGCTCACCAGTACACCAACATTTGAGTTACTGTTTAAAAAAAAAGAAGAGAAATCTACCTGAATTCAAAGACGCAAGAACAATGTGGATGGATTTGATTTGAATTCCTTCCTACTTAACTTTAGTAACCCTAACACTGTGTGAAATTATAAACCTTAATTAATTTGAAGTATAATGACATAATAGAAAAGAAAGATCTGTACTAATTATAGTAAAATCATTTAAGTTTTTATATACTTTTTCATATCTGTGGTGGCAGTAGACATTTTGGTGCGTGTATATGAACATCAATATGACCAACTCTTAAGGGAAAGCATGTTATTTATTGGGCCATGCAAGCAAGGTTGCAACAGCCATACGCTTATCAGGGTCCTTAGAGAAACACAGGAAATTGAGTTTGTCCAGTGTAATGGTGTGGAGAGTCACAGACACACTGCTTCTCTCCTATTAGCAGCAATGTGTTATTCATGAGGGCAAATTTAGTGTGAACTATGCTTCATTGATATTCAACAGGCTGACTTTACACTGTCTGTCTAGGGACCAAAGCCATTCTGTTTCATGCCTTTATTTAGTTATTTTCCTCTTGGTGACTGCAAGCCATGAAAAGCGACCATGGCCGTAGGGTCGTCAGGGTAAACGTCAAGCCCAGTCACAGCCTGTTTAATGATTCTCCCTGTAACGAGCTCTCAGCTGCATCCATTATACACAGACAGATAAGGGGAAAGGTGCTGGGAGAGAGTACAAGAAAGAAACAGAGCTAGAGATGAAGGAGGCGAGTGAGACTGACTAGAATAACACCTCCATTGTTCTTTAGCAACAAAAAAAATCTATCTCCTTTGTAAAGAATTCAAAACGATATCATTGGCACAGAGGGGCTATAGACCTGTTAATAGAGGATCAATGACGTGGTACAAACCACCTCAACAATTCACTTTAGTGAGGCCCATTACAGTATGTGGTCAAGCAATATGATAATGCACCTTCATGCTCTCGAGTCCCATTTGCATCTTTCTGCATTGCTAAAAATATCTCCTTTCTCACTCTCATTCTTCCTGTGTCTACACTCTACTGGAGATGCAGAGGCGTGTAAATTGTGGTGAGAGGGTTCCAGGACACACACACACACACATGCTGCAATCAGGGAGGTGACAGGTGTGAAGCAGTAGGTCTCAGGAGGTAGTTTACCCGCTGCAGGGTGGAGCAAAGAGATAGAAACCTTGTCGCTCAGATGCATATGCCATGCCTTCCAAGGCATCACTGGGAACCTTTTCTTCCAGTGAAAGACAAGCTGTTGCATTAGCTCACTTCTATGGTAGCGGACAAAATAATCCTTTGAAATATAATTTTTAAAAATTTGTCACAAAAAATATCAGATCTGATTTATCAAAAAAGTGCTTAGCTACAATTCAAATCACAGGTTTACATGAATGTGCTTCTTCTAACATGTTATTGATTATGTACAGTAGCAACTCCTTCACAAGGACTGTCAAAAAATGTCAAAATCAGTTGAGTTGATATTGAGTTTACTGGACAATCAACATCATCTAAATCTAATAACAAATGGATTTAAAAATGTGTTACTATATAATAAAACAAATAAAGATTTCTCGTTTTAGTAACATGACAAAGCGCTATTCTTAGTCTCCTAAAACCATACTTTTGTATGGTTCTACATAGAACCTATAACAATTCCTGCAAGTAAACTGAAGAACCCTTAATGGTTTAAATTGGAGATGCACTGATTAAACAGCCTGTGACCGTACTTGGATGGTTTTCAGAATGAATGGCCATGACGGGTGACTGACAAATCACCCTTGGATTTATCCGATTCTGTGTGATCATGCCAGTGCGACCAAGTGGCACAACAGAAACTTATTCATCATGTGTGTCTAACGATGCATGTGCAGCAGTTCAAGAAGTGCATGTCTCAGAGGAAGCACATGATAGCCTTCTCCCACCCCACTGGATTTTCATTTTCTGTTGAATTTTAACTATTTAAAAATCACTGAACAGTAACCTGGGGACAGTCCTGTAGCCTTGTGCAAATTTGGAGAATACTGTATGTCAAAATCAGTATCGAAAAGAATTTGCAGGTTAAACTTTAAATAAATTTGGAAAACAGTATGGGCTAAGAACATTAGTTTATATTTTTCAAAAGTGTGTTGTAATCAGGGAGTTAGGCTTAAGTGTTACAAGGCAAATTAACAGGGAAGGGCATTGCGTTCAGCTCAGTTTCTAGTAGAGCTGCTTTGCAATTTTTTTCCCTCATTCTCCTAATGATTCTGGATAAGGTAGCTTACATCCCAGTTTCATATCTCCACTTTAAAACTGGCCTTCTCTGAATGTGATTCTATGTCTAAATAATGTGTTTATTTTATTTTTGTTGTTGTTTTTTCATGATGTTCAGCATATCTTTCTGCTACAAGTATAAATTTAATTGAATTAGACATCCTCAATTTTTTCTCTTGAAGTAGATTTAACACAAATACAACAAATATTTAAATAAAAAAAGAACTTCCATCTCTTATTAATTTAATAATTATATATTACGAATTCAATTTTCAATGATGCACTGCTTAGCCAATTAGTGTCAATGAGTGTATGACTTTCTTTTTCTTTTTCTATTGTGTGTCTATGTGGATGCACTGCCTGGACTTATGGATTTTGGACAGTCCGGTTATTCATACACTGAGACAGTACTGTATTGTTTTCTTGATGACTATACATTAGTGGAGTTCCCCAGCAAAAGAGCTGTGTTCAATCTGCCTGCTCACCAGGCATGCAAAAGACTGTCCACCTCTTTCTGATGTGCTCATTCATTCCCTTTATTGATATTCATCTAGGAGCTATTACGTTACCTATTTATAGAGGTCTCACATGATTTTTGAAAAATGCCGTACCTCAAAAAATATTCCAATAAATATCTGCCTGTCTTCTGCAAGAGAGTAATTCCCTAGCCCTACATTTCAAATGGAGGAACTAAGGATTATAGTGATGTTAAGAGGCAGAGGGAGCGAATCGATTTTGAGTGAATGACAGGAATCGTGTTTTGAATAATACATTTTTTGAGAAAAAAGAAAACAGCTGTCGCTTGTGTACAAATGGGACCTATAGGAACTTCTCTCTTCCCTTTAGATCAACTGCTGGATAAATCCTGCTGCATTGCTTTTAATAAATGTGGAAAAGGAATGAGAGAAATACTATCTTTATTTGGTTTAACATAGGTATAACCAAACATCAATATAAACAGTTCCAGGCTGAGAGATTGATTTCAATAGGAGCTGATAGGTACATACAGTAGCTAGTTGCAGAATAATTGACTCGGATGCAGCATAAATCTACCTTGATTTATAGGTTTGTGAAATTGTAATGGCTGAAATTCCAGTTATTTTACCTCCTACCACCCCAAAGGCTTTCTGATTGATGTGAATAAGGTATCCACATTTGTTTCCCTGGGCAACCAGCAGTGGATAACTGCTGTGTAGACAAGCTGTCAACCACCACCCAAAAGACACAAATCTTAGTGACCACATGATAATGTGTAGCTACTAACATGTGGTTTGTTTGTCATTCATTATCTGCTTTTATCTACCTTTCCTGAACAGCCTGTTCTCTGTATTATGTTGCATTGTGTCCTTGTCTTATCATCCCACTATTGCTTTGTCTTGACCTTATGTGTCTTCCTTACAGGCAGTTGTAGTCTTCTATTTAATTCTACAGCAATTCATGCCTAAATCAATCCTCCCCAGTTCATTCTGGTGAATAAACCAATCCTCCTGTCTT
Organism: Dolichallabes microphthalmus; assembly: GCA_026413445.1. NCBI lineage: Eukaryota > Metazoa > Chordata > Actinopteri > Siluriformes > Clariidae > Dolichallabes > Dolichallabes microphthalmus. The sequence continues at coordinate 13,361,248 of JAOTQY010000050.1, forward strand.
AGGGCTCTAAATCTCAAAAACTCAAAATGGTTTACCACATGCTAAGCTGTGATTCCAGAAACATTTTTCTGATTTTTCCCCCTTATTTGTGTTTCTCTAGGCTGTGGGCTTGAGTTCCTGCTGGTGCTCTGTGGGTTGGAGCTATCCTGGTCCTGCCCACGCCACTGCATCTGTTACTCTGCCCCCAGCACGATCAGTTGCCAGGCCCACAACTTCCTGTCTGTTCCTGAAGGCATTCCACCCCACAGTGAGCGTATCTTCCTCCAGAATAACAAAATCCACCAGTTGCTTAAAGGCCACCTCAGTCCTTCTACAGTAACACTGTGGATCTACTCCAACAACATCACCTATATTGAGCCAAGCACCTTTCAAGGGTTCACCCTCTTGGAGGAACTAGACCTGGGAGATAACCGCTATCTGCGTTCTCTATCTCCAGAGACCTTTCATGGGCTTGGCCGTCTTCATGCCCTCCACCTGTACCGCTGTGGATTGAGTTCACTGCCTAATAACATCTTTCAAGGGCTTCGCAATCTGCAGTACTTATATCTGCAAGTAAGTCTCATAACGTCCCATGCTTTTAGTTCTGTATTATACATTTGTGTCTTGTCATATTTATTTATTTTCTTTCTTTTTGTCTCTAAAGGATAACCACTTGGAGTACCTCCAGGATGACATCTTTGTGGACTTACACAACCTGAGTCATTTATTTCTTCATGGCAACCGCCTGTGGGGCCTGCATCAGAACACCTTCAGAGGACTGCATGCTCTGGACCGGCTGCTGCTACATCACAACCAGCTGCAGTGGGTGGACCGTCTGGCTTTCCATGACCTGAAGCGCCTCACCACATTGTATCTGTTCAACAATTCCCTGACAGAGCTATCTGGTGAGTGTCTGGCCATGCTTGGTGCTTTGGAATATCTTCGTCTCAACGACAACCCCTGGGAATGTGACTGCAAGGCCTTGTCTCTGTGGGACTGGCTTAAGAGGTTCCGTGGCTCCACATCCTCAGTGGGCTGTGTAGCCCCAGCCAATCTGGCAGGGAAAGACCTAAAGCAACTGAAGAAAGAGGACTTCCCCAATTGCTCAGGATCAGAGTCCCTGCATCAGAGCAAGACCAAATTGTGGGCTGGAACAGACAAGGTCTCACTGAAGCAAGAACCTCAACCTGCCCAGCCTCCACAACCACGCCCTCACCACCCCCACCTTGGTGAACAGTTCTCCTCTCTGCCCACCCCTTTGCCCCAACCTCCCCCTGCAATTAATGGAGTACAGGCAGGAACAGGAGATTCCCCAAATGCAGTGACTCCCCAGAGGCCTGGTCGTTCTCGGAACTGCACACGCCCGCGGAGCAGGAGCGGGAAAGGAAAAGGGCCCAACGAGGTTCATACTTCAAAGGAAATGGCAGACAAGGAATTTTCCTCATCTGACTTCACTGGGAAATATGACCATACATCCCCTGATAGTTTGACCACACGGAGAAAGAATAAATGTACTCCCCGGACCACTGTGCGTCCCCCCAGTGGGGTCCAGCAGGCCACCAACATGGGCAATTCCCAGTGGCTCCACCTCCCTTTCTCTAGTATTGTGGGACTTCTTGTGCTGCTAAGTGCTAGATTCATCGTACAGTGAAATTGATGCTGGCGCATTGTAGCTAAATGAAAACAATGCAGTTCTCAGATCCACTCTAGCTCCAGCCTTCCAAGGCCTCTTTACACAAGTCTCTGTGTGCGCAAGTGCGTGTGTATGTTTTAGGGTTGGGGTGGGGGATCATTGTGTGTATGTTTAATAATATATGTAAAAAAAAAAAAAAAAACACTTTAAGGATCTTTGCCAGTTAGACACTAAAGTAGACACACATGCTTACGCATCATATGCACATATCTGTGAAATAGATACATATGAGTGAACATCAGAATCCTAATATAAGAGTATGGAAGAATGAATTGAAAGAGACGCAGTACGAGCAGCCTAAACGTGCTTTCACTGCCATTGTTGCCAAAATATTTTTATTTCCATTTTTTGTCACTGCAAACCTAATCACAAGTGATAGCTAAGCAGCAGTACATGCAATTGGAATAGAACATGCAACTGACAAGCAGGGTTGCTAAACTGAAACTTAATACAATACCAATCATAAAACAATATTGTAGTACACATTCACATTTTTCTCATTATCTTTAAGTTCTTATATAAATAAACCGCAATGTCATAAAGAAAAAAAGTGATGTATGTAAATTCAGTCAAGTTTTACCTTCAATGTGTCCCAAATCACATTCATTGGCAAACAAATTTCTTTTTTCCCTTAAACAACAACTGAATGTAATATTATAAATAACTGCCTCATCATTCTGAAAGATATGTCCTATATATTTACCTAATCCCCAACAATGACGTGCTTGTTATGGTAATAAATAAGTTAAGAACCATGTATAACATGATACCACAATTTTGCTATTATTAGTGAAATTTGTGAACTCAGCAGATTAATTAGGATTAGCAGACAAAAAAGCATTTACTTTTCAATTTTATCCTTCCTATTGCTGTAATGTGCTGCAACAATTCCATTCAAGCTTTGTTGACGCTGAGAAAAATAACTGAACTCAATATCATTTACACTGACCAGTCAGGCTATAAACTACTTCCACACTTTACAACACAATTTGTCAATTTCACTTATTCCGTGCTTGTAAACTGAGCAGACCAAATCAAAAGCCTCATAAAAAGCCAAATAGTTGTCACAATATTATACATTTTATATATTCCCAAATCCTCACTATCCTCACTATCCACTTTAATAGGAACACCTGTACACCTGTTCATTTATTCAAGAGCTTTAGTTAACATCAAACACAGTTCATATCAACATCAGAATGGGGAAATGTAGGATTTAGCTGTGGCATGGATGTTGGCAACAGATTTGAGCATTTCGGAAACTGCTGATTTGAAATTTTCACACACACAACAGTCTCTAGAGTTTACACAGAATAGTTTATGCTGCGAGTTGGGATCCAATAACTCATATAATATATAATTACTTTACAACCATGGTGAGCAGAAAAGCATCTCAGCATGCACTGAAGATTGAACGCTGTGGTGGATTGGCTAAATATGCGAAAGACATATCAAGGTTCACTTCAGAAATCTGAGGCTGTTATAAAATTTGTTGTGAGATCTTTTCTGTTCATCAGTGTCAAAAAAAGAGTGTTTACTTGAATTCCTATAGATGTCCCATCAACTCAGATCAGTTATTCTTCTCCAGTCACTCTCAACAACATGATGTTTTAGCCTCCTGATGCTCCACACAAAGAATTCCAGAGAATGCTGCATATGAAATTACCAGGAGATCAGCAGTTTCTGAAATCAAAAATATAATAAAAAATCATCAAAAAACCAACCCATTTGGCTTACGTGTCGTGCTGTGTCAATTTACAGAGATCACACCTAATTCTGATGATTGATATGAACATTAACTGAAGCTCTTGATTTGTATCTGCTTTTTTTTTTGGTTAGTTTATTGTTTGTTTGTAGTTTTGCTACCTGTCTGGCAGACTGATTAACTGCATAAATGAGCAGATGTACAAGTGTTCCTATATACAGTCAGGTCCAAAAGTACTGGGATAGTGTGACAATATTTGCCTCAGTACATCACCACAAGAGACTTAAAATAGAGCAATCAATTCACAGGCCTCCGAGTGGCGCAGTGGTAAAGTGCTCGCCCTATCATCCGGGGATCGCTGGTTCGAACCCCGGGTGATGCTGTTGCCTCTCACAGCCGGAGGCCCAAGAGAGAGCTGATTGGCCGAGCTCTCTCACAGTGGACGGATGAGAGGTATTTAGTGCTCCCACATTAACGACGACATCTACAAGCCAATCAGGGGCGCCTGTGAGCTCGCGTAAGCGGAGGGAGCGGATACTACTGATCCCCAGAGTGTGTTACGCCGCCCCCAACAGTGCGTGAGCAAGCAGTTAAAAAAAATGGTCGGTGACGTCACGTGGGTCGGAGGAAACACGTGGGCGGTTTACGGCCCTCCTAACTGAGCGGCGGTAGGAGCTTAATGTGGGAGCACCTAGCGACTGGGTGGAATTGGATATGATTCAATTAGGGGAGAAAATCTGGAAAATCGAGGGGGGGTGTGGGGGGGAAATAGAGCAATCAAGATGTAATTGACGTGTAGATATTCAGATTTAATTCGAGGGTTTTAACAAAAAATATTGCATTAACCCATCAGACTTAAAGGTAATTAAAAGTAATTAGACAGTTAACTGATGAGCAGTTTAATGACCTATTGTGCTGATGCTAGTCAAGTAGGCCATCATTAAGCTCAAAACAAAATACACATACTGTACAAAAGAGAGAAACTTTAGGAGTAGTCCAATCAACAACCTGCAGGAAATGCCTAGCAAAGCACGTGCAAGAAAACATAGCACTGAGGATTTCCATGGGTTCCAGACTTTGACTACAAAGTTTCTTGCACCCATGGACTGAGAATAATCCTAAAATGTATGATTGTTAGTTTATCTAATTATTTCTGAGGTTGTAATACCTAAATGGCCAATGCTATATTTTTGTTAAACCTCTTGAACTAAAGCTGAAAATTGTGCCACTGTCCACAATATTTATGGATCTGATTGGATATTTTATATGTTTATATTCATTGTATTTGCACAGATTGGATTGTTTTGCAACAACACATTATGGATCCTATTATAACAAAGCTGCTATTAATAATGTTTAACGAAGCAAACAGGGTACATTTGCTTCAAGTGTGTGTGTGTGTGTGTGTGTGTCTAGGATATAAAGCTCTGGAAATCTAAAGAGTTGTATTTGTTTATTGTCTTCTGTGTTTGTTTGATTTGGCTGAGCTGGGAACTAGAGATGACCTTCTAATGGGGCATGGAAACAGGAAGTGCCCTGAGAGGACAAAGGTCAAATAGGGATGAACTTTTTTTTTTTTTGGGCTAACATCCCTCTGTCTGAACTGCCTATTAAAATGGACACCTTTCACCCTTAAAAGGCTGTGAAACCTACAATTCAACAATACTAAGAAGATACAGGAATATATTCCTTCAAATAACTTGGTGTGATGTATAATAGTGATTTTCAACATACCATGGCCAAAAAAAAAGCACTTTTGGAGCCACAGGACAAATAAATAGAGGACCAGGAGAAAGACAGTTTGTCTGTTCTGGACAGAAGGGGAAAGTCTGGATGGATGTTCAATCTCCAGTTACAGGCCTCGGGGAAGGCTGGAGTATTGTGCCTCCTTTACTGAGAAACTCTTTGTAAAAATTTTAACAAACTTTAAACAGTTTCATCAGATGGTAGATGGACTTGTGACAAAGATAATGTTGGTATCATGAAAAAATAATCCATGACTGAATGACATTTATGATGACAACAGGGTTTTTTTACTTCTCAAGCAGAGAAGTACATTTCTCCACAGTTTTTGCTTTGTCATTTTTTATTTGGTTCGTACATCCTTTAGATTCCATTTTTAAAGACTGCACAATCCACCATGCCCCTCCCTCTCTCTCTCGTCTTTTTGTCTCCTGCATTACACCATCCTAGTTATTTGATGGTTTAACCAGTTGTTCTCAGAAGATAATACAAAAAAATGTTTATAAAAGATATTAAAATCTATATCTTCTTATTTTAAGAAATGTGTCGACATTTCTTTTTTTCTTTTGTATTCAGAGAGCAGGGCACTGATAAAGTAAAGAAATGTTTCCACCTATATCCTGTCAGCAAGATTTTTTTCATCCAGTCTTTGCTCTTCTTTGCAGTGTTTCCCTAACAGTCATGGTTTATTATATCAGAGGAATAATCCAGGTATCTGTGTAGCCCAGTGAGTCCTTCTTGCTTTCACACACACACACACACACACACACACACACACACACACACAGTGCTCAATATCGCTGCCACCCACAAAATTCTTTGAGTATGTGTGTGTGTAATCTCCAAAACAGGAAAACTCCTATATAAAGGGTTCCTATAAATCATCTTAAAAGCACCACATTTGAGTCAACTATTGCAATTATTAATAAGGCTTTAAAGTATTTTCTGGTCTCATTTCTCATCTCCTTGCCACAATGATAGGAATTGATCCTGAGCAAAACTGTATATTTTTTCCTACAATAATGCGGAAAGCTAGTTTTCCAATTGGTGAGGACCGGATACAGCATTACTCATGAATCAGTGTTGGATGTTGCAGTTACATATTTGACTACGTGAGGCTTTTTATGTTTGTGCAACCTAATGACAACAGTTTGGATGAGGCATAAGGCATTTCTTTTTGCTCACATTTGTGCCATACACAGGTCCTGTCCTGTTTTGTAAAATCTAGTTCTATACTTACCAGCCAGTTTATTAGGTATACCTGTTTAACTGCTTGTTAACACAAATATCACAAATGAAGTGATCCCACATCGCACTCATTCAGGATGTTTTTCTGTCCACATTTCTTCCTCGAAGGTGACGGTTTACCACTATCCTTCCAGGTTTAATAATGTGTTGTACAGTTCTTAACACAATTTTAGTAGTTTCACCAAATCTCTTGTTTTCTTTTCTTGACCCTTCTTAAACAAAGTTACATCTTTTTTCATTTTTGCCACGACAATTCTTCAAGAAATGAGAAGTTACTCACTTCATCAGTAAGGGTTAAATAACTTGCTGGCAGCTGTACCATGTAATCTTACCTACTGTATTTGATTAGTGAAATCCAGGTGGTGATCTTTTTTTATTTTCTGTGACATGTGTGTGTGTGTGCAGTACCAGTAAAAAGTTCAGACACACCTTTTAAATCAATGTTGTGTCATTTATATAGTCTACATTCTACTCTAGTACTGAAGATTTCAGACCTGTAAATATCATACTTATGTAATTAAGTAACAACCACCAGTTGTTATTTTAAGACACGAATCTTAAGTAAGGTGACTTGTGACGTGTCTATTATGATCATAAAAACATAGATCTTCTTTTCTTCTTTTCATTCAGGATTTCCATCTTGGTCAAAAACCCAACTTTGTATGTTTACACTGAAATAACATACAACAGGTCTGGAACAGTTCTTGCAAAAACAGGATTGTCAAGTGAATTTGCAAAACTCATCAACACCATGATAAAACTGGCCCTCGTGAAGACCATCCCAGGAAAAAAAGACGTGTGCATGTGTGTATTCGCCCAGCAGGGGAGACGATTACCCACAATTCCGCAGCGCAAGAGAGAGAAAAAACGTTGGCTCAGTTGTGATGACGTGACGCTCGGTGTCAAAACAAGAAGCGCATGCGTGATACATGATACTCTGTACTCCTAAACCAAGACAATGCTCGGTTTTCAAGTCAAAATGTATAAAAAAATCTTTGCTCGTCTTGCGGAACACTCGTAAACCGCGTTACTCATAATACGTCAGATTCAAGCTGTTATGAAGGCTTTACAGAGAATAAGTAGCAGACACATCTCAATACCAACTGTTTAAAGGAAATTATGCCTTCAGCATCATTTCCCAATGTAGAAAAAATTCTTTCAGAATTAAATTTTTAAGTTTGATTCTTATTGGAGATATTTCACGCCTTTTTGTTTTACTTTTGATGATTATGGCTTATAGCTCATTCAAGATTCTTTATTTGTCACATGCATAGTTATACAAGTACAACACGCAGTGAAATGTATCCTGAACCGCTCCTACTTTGTGCAAATAACAGAAGAAAACAAAAGAAATTATCTATAAATAGAAATTGAAATAGAAACAAAAAAAATAGAAATAATGAAAAATATTCCTTTAGAAATTTACAAAAAAGTACAACTGTAAACATACTGTAATAATAAAGGCATCAATAAAAATAAAAGAAATCAATTAGAACATTTAATTTTAAGTTTGAGTAAATTAGTATTCATACATTATAGAAATATTAAACTTAAAAAAAAAATTGCATTTCATTTGGAAGTCAAGGTCCCAAAGTCTGGAGGAAGAGAAGAGAGGTACAGAAGTTGCTCAAAGTCCAGTTTGATGTTTCTACAGTTGGTGATGATTTGGGGGTACGATGTAATATACTGTGGCTTGTCCACTGTGTTTAATCAATGTCAACACAGCCATCTACCAGGAGATTGTAGAGCACTTCATGCTTCCTTCTGCTAACAAGCAAGTTTCCTTTTCCAGCAGGACTACTCACCTGCCGACAGTGCCAAAACTCACACCAACTGGTTTGCTGAGCATGATATTACTATGCTTGATTGACCAGCCAACTTGCCTGACCTGAACCCCAAAGAGAATCAAGAGATATAGATCATAGAGATCCAGAGGAGAGTGAGAAACACCTGACCCAACAACACACACACAAAAAAAAACCTCTTTCCCGTTGTGTTTGACTAATGGCACTTAGTTACCCCAGTGTAAGTATGTATCCAGTGATGTAAACTTTAAAGCACTTTTTGTAAGTTGCTCTGGATAAGCACGTCTGCCAAATGCCTAAATGTAAATGTAAATACTGAAGTTACTATTAAAACAACCTGGTCTTCAATAATACCTTAGCAGTGATACAAGTCGATCACATCCATGCCATGCCGCACTAATGCAGTCATTCGTGCTAACCACAAAGTATTGAGTGCACAAATTTACATAATTCTTTAGTTTCTGAAAAAAAGAAGAAAATTTCAGAAATTTCTTTTCTGATCAATCATAGGAACACACACACACACACACACACACACACACATATATTTGATTTATAAGATTAATAAAAACCATAAACCAATTCATTGCCTTGACAAAGCTAAGGAATAAATATTAACACTGTGTTCTAGGGTGTCCTTTATGTGTGAAGTTTTTAGTTGTAACCTGTGGACTTTTCGAATAATACCATGTGCACCCTCCAACAGTGAACACAGTTTTACTGTCTTGCCAATTAGACAGGGAGAAAAAAGAACAATGTAATTTGTCAACTTGTTTGAAAACATTCAAAGCTGTTTGTGGTGAGATGTGAGAGCCACACACAGTTAATGCTGCTAAGAGCTCTAGGCTAAACTGCAATCCTGTCAATGCTGTCAGATACTGAGGGGAAAAGCAGCCCTAGCAAGAATTATGCCCCTATGTGTGTTAGTGGAATTTATTTGTGAGGAAGCTGTTGCCTTACACAGCTGCTAAATATAGCCTCAAATAAAACAAAAAAAGGAACTATATGACACAGACAAGAATGGAGAGGGTGGTAGAGGGAAAGAGATAAAGGTGGGCTTCAGGGTGAAGAAAAGAGAAAAGGAGAGAAAAAGAGCAGACAGAGAACAGATGGTGGGAGGTGGGAAAAAAGGTGGAGGAAGTATCATGAGGCAAACAGGGGGCTATCAGAGGTGTCAAGTAACGAAGTACAAATACTTCGTTACCTTACTTAAGTAGAAAGTTTGGGTATCTATACTTTACTGGAGTAATTATTTTTCAACCGACTTTTTACTTCTACTCCTTACATTTTTAAGTAATTATCTGTACTTTCTACTCCTTACATTTAAAAAATATCCTCGTTACTCCTATTTTTATGATCAGAATGCACAATCACCCCCCCCTCCCGTCGCATGATCAGAACGCGCGCGCAACCCCCCGGCACATAATCTGAACAACCCACCGCACCCCCCTCGTCGTATGAACAACATGCGAGACCTTAATGCTTTTTTCCCCCCGTCACGGTACTTTTACTTTTATACTTTAAGTAGTTTTCAAACCAGTACTTTTACACTTTTACTTAAGTAAAAAGCTTGAGTTGATACTTCAACTTCTAAAGAAGTCTTTTTAAAT
>JAOTQY010000050.1:13386507-13398226 GCA_026413445.1 Dolichallabes microphthalmus
CATTCCTGTCCTGAAGACCAAACCTGCCCATCACATTTTCATCACCTCTGTTCCCTTCTCCAACATGTCCATTGAAGTCTGACATGTCCATTGAAGTCTGACATGTCCATTGAAGTCTGAAATGCTTCTTGCTTTATTATAAAAGACCACCTCCATCTTAACCACCACCTATTTAACATCCTGCCCTCTGGAAAAAGGTTCAGATCCATCAGGTGCAAAACCAAAAGACTAAAGAATAGTTTCTACCCGTGGGCTGTCAGAACTCTTAATGCACCAGAACACTGACACCACTCCTTCAATCTTCCCCCACGAACGATGGTGACCTTGAGTGTATGCATGCGTGCGTGTGTGTGTGCGTGTTAGTGGGTGTGGGTGTGGGTGGGTGCGCGTAAACAGACTTCTCCCACGCCGTTATTCCTTTGCTGCTATGTATGTGCAATATGTCAGCAGATGTCAATTACCATTCTACCCAATAGTTTTAATTCTTAAACGACTGTATTTATGATGCCCTTGTATACACCCCCACCACGTGCAAATAATGTTTTTAATATTTTGCACCTTTGTGGCCTTGCTGGCTAATTTCTTTGTTTAGGCAACTGTACAATGACAATAAAAAGTCTAAGGTCTAAAAGTCTTTAAAGTCTAAAGTCTTTAAAGGCGTGCAAACATTCGTCTGTATGTTGAAGGCTGATTACAGAGTTTAGCAAACACCCTTCCCAGAGAAACTTACATTTTTATCTCATTATACAGTACATCCGAGCAGTTAAGGGCCTTGCTCATGTGCCCAAAAGTTGCAACTTGGCAGTGTTGGGATTTGAACCGAGTGCCTTCTGAGCAGTAGCCCAATGCCTTAGCCACTGAGCTATTTATTTCAACAATGCACATTTATAACACAGGTAAATCTGAGTAATTTAAAAATTGTGATTAATTGTGATTTAATTAAAATTGAAATTTGAAATCCATTTACACCACTAAAATGTATATATAATTTCTTTCTTTTTTTAAAATAAAATTATTTTACATCTGTTTATTAGTTTAACTGCTTTGAACTTATCAGGAAGGGGGAAACAGCTCTAGCATTATTATTATTATTATTATTCATTCATTTATTCATTTTCCAAATCACTTCACCTGTCTAGACTTGAAGGAGCATCTGGAGCTTATCTCGGGAAACTCAGGGCACAGTGTGGAGGACAACTTGGATGGGGTGCCAACCAATTACAGTGCGCAACCACAAATACACAGTCATGTACTATGGGCAATTTGAAAAAATCTATTAATATACTAAGCATGTCTTGGAGGATTGTGACTAAAAACTGAAGAACATGCAGAAAACTCACAAATCACAGGGAGAATGTGCAAGCTCCATGCACACAGACTTGAGGCAAGATTTGAACCCAAAACCTGGAGGTGAGACGCAACTGTACTAACCACTGAGTCAGTGTATTAGTAGTATTAGTAGTAATTTCTAATAGCTGTAGTAGCAGCATTATTATTTTTTTTTTTCAAAATAATTCTTAATTATTTTTATAATTTCCTTTTATCACTTCCATTTTGTCTGCAGTAGAAACAACAGACAGGGAAAAAAATTCTGATGGTTTAAAGTGTCCAGTTTCACTGCAAATCACCATGTATAAATGATGATCAAAAAACAGACATAAATTATTACACAAGTTTGGTTAATCAAAGTTCCAATATCAGTATTAAGAATACTTAAGTATTTTGTGGTTGTTGTTGTTTGTTGTTAAAATTTGTACTAATTTAGAACCACATAATACACTAATCCTAACAGAACCTCCTAATTACCATTTATAGTGATAGGGACACATAATAACTCTATTTAATCAAATGCTTTGAAGTATTTGGAATCCTTTCAACTCAAATTAACGCCAGTCTTGAGATGACTAAATGTAAGACTGTGATAATTAATGCACCAACAATGCCATGTCCATGCGAAAGACACAAGAAGAATGCAAATTGCATTGAATTCCGGGTTTAGGAACAAACAAAGGCCGCAATGTCCATTTCAGAGACAGACAGTGAATAAATAGGAGCTGTCTCTATGTATCTGATTTGTGAGATTGCTGTTTGCTGTATCTTTGACCCTGTCACACATAACATGAGAGTCTCCATACAATGCCAAATGCACTTAACAACAAAAGCCATCTCATTTCAAAAAAATGATCAGAGTGCTGTTGGGGATCAGGTCAAGTCTCTTTGTCTCTGACATGGCTCCTGCTCAAAGTAGCATTTTCTCATCACATGCATTAAACATGTCAGGAAAAGCAACATTTACTCAGACACCTCCGACCTCACATACACACAAGAGTCAAAGGTCTCTGATGTCATTTGCAACCTCATTTTGTTCTATGAATGGTCTGACAGAGCAGACATGAACAGGTCACACAGGCCTTGTGATGTGATTGAAATTGGACATAATTTGATGATACAACAGCCAATGACTGTCACCATTGGCAGATGAAAAAAAGACTAATTAAAAATAATAAAGGAGAGAATTTGGGTTTTAAAAAAGGTCACCAGCTGTCATACCATGGCTAGTTTGAGTATGACCTTAAAGTACCTGTCAAGCTCCTCTAGCAGGATGACATCAGCATAAAGTTCACTGTATTTATACAATGTATCTCATGGTATACGGTCTCCATTTTAATTATTAATTTATTCATTTGTCTTCATTAACTGCTTTATCCTGGTCCCAGTCTGGGTCATGATGGATACAGCCTATGATCGGAAGCACAAAGCAAGAATATACTTGAGATGGGAAAGCACTCTATCACAGGACATCAAGCACTTACCCTTTTTAAAAAATCAATCTGTCAAATTACTTTCCTACACTGAACACTATTTATATACAGTACCTGTACGTCTAACTTCACTTCATCACATTTTCTACACTCAATTCTGCTTTGGACTTGGAATGGTCCAAATGTTTTTGTAATCTAAGTAAAAACACTTGGAATAGTCTAGTGATCTTAGAGATTAGGCAATAAATAGACAGACACATGACACTGTCATAGCGTTTCAAGAATTGTTGTAACACTTTGTTTAAGGGTAGTACTGACAGCTCGTATAAACCAAGATGAGCATTTACAAAGCTCAGGAAGATAATATAAATGTTTGTTATGTTTGATTAAAGGTCATTTTGCTAATATACTGTATGGTTGTAACCCATAAGCCTGTAATACTGTCCAGACTATAATGGACAATGTATTGAATTTTATTAGAACAATATGAGAACTGACACTCAGTAAATTTCAGATATATTAGACACAAAATATAAGACGACCATCTGCCAAAAAATGTATGTCACTTGATTCAGATGTTATGTTACATCAAGGTTCACTGGCACACCTGACACCAACGGGAGGAAGGTATTATTAAATATTTATATAGATTTATGTCAGTTGTCATCATGGCTTTATGCAGGTGTCTTGTAGCATTATAAACTCTACTCTTAAATAAACTGTTACCAGAAAGTAAAACTTATTGGAAAAGTACATATTTAATGTTTGATGACCCATGAATAAAAAAGACAAAAATGGAAATGAATTAACTGTAATCAATGATTGTAAGACAACCTTCAGTTTTCTACCTGTTTTCACTAGTTGTTGTGCATTTATTGGTCTGTTGAGTTCTTCTCTTATTTCCAGCATAATTATGTACATATAGTTTACTGTCACTCCTAATTTATGTGATCTTTAGCCTGTGACCTTGTCATATGACCTTCTTTTCCTTCTCACAGCTAACTGACACTGGGGCATCTGGGAACTTCATAGATGTCAAAACAATTACAAATTTCAGTATTCCTGTATAATCACCTAATACTCTATAAAAAGAGCTAAGGCGCATTGAAGGATGCACACACACATTTCTGCTTTTCAACGACAAAAGGAAAGACGATATTTATAGGTACCAGAACCCAAGTACAAATTATAGACATATTATTTTATATATGCCTGTTAAAAATTATCTAATGTGGAGTCTTTAATGGGCCAGTGTGGTAACAGGGTTTCATTTCAACAAATAAATAGCCATACCTGATTTCACTTGTTTATCCAGCTAATCTTGAACATTAATTGTTTATTACCTGTGGCTCCTATTTGGATAAAATGCTAGAAAAATGGTAAAAAGCCTGCAGTTTCAAGACCTTTGGGAAAAGGATTGAAAACTCCTGATGTAACAATGAAGTAACCATGAATTGCAACTGTAGCATCATTACTACTTACTCCCAAGCTTTCTTGGTCTGCTAGAAGAAGCAACAAACCCCTGCACCACTGTCAGACATTAAGATAGAAGACTAGACACAAATAGAAGACTAATATACTCTGGAAGGTCAATTGCCTCACTCTTGTCACTGCTGATGGCAACTCCACTACCTCAAAGACTGGAAGGACTATGACTCTAAGGAATGCTGCTAGGTCCCTGCACAAGGTGTCCAAACAAACACCTATCGCCATTCATGATCTCTAAACAATCACCCACACTCTCATAAACAACCCTGGACTGCTAACAGACTTTGCTAACTCTCTTTGCTCCAACATCGATGGTTCCGAAACTTTGTTCTTTCCCAATTTCCCCCCTCTGTTTTGACCTGCTTATTACTATTACTATGGACTTTGTCTAATTATGCCTGATCACCTTTTCTCTCATTTTCAGCATTGCCTAGCCCTTTTGTTTATTTGATAAAAAAATAAAAAAACTGAACCTATATCTATCCACCCATGTCCATGACACATACAGTATACACAACCTTCTTCCATATCTTCTTAAACTGCCCCCATGTAACATCATAGTAAAGCTGGAAAAAGCTGAAAAAGCACTAAGAATGGGAAAGCAGTGATTAATCAAGAAGACAAAACTCCACCAAAACACCAAACAGTGCTTGTGGCATTCAGTGATTGTTGGCATTCAGTGATTGATGGTTCTTACACTTTATAAGGCTTCCACACTGAGATAAATATACAACAGTTTATTGTTATGCCCAGGGTAATGTTGTGGTTCTTTTGGTTAGGAAACTAGCTGTGACAGACCGTTATGGCACATTCAGGAACCTGATTCTCTAGAAACAAGAGGTTGCGGTGTTAGGAGATTAATTTGATGTCATATCAGATTGGGTTTGTGAATCCTTTGACCTAGCAGCGGGATCTGAAAAGCAAACACAGCTTTACGATTATCTGCAAACAGCCCATTACTCTCGGTTTCTGACCTCATTCTGGTTTGCCTTCACAATTCTTTTATCTATCCCACACTATCTCTGTTGCCTGTTCCGCCCAGCCGAGCTTTCAGTCTCCATTGCCTCCTAATCATACAGCCTTTACTTAGGACACAGTCCATTGAAAAGCCATCTGAAGCCATAATCAATTACAGCTGAATCAATAACACTTGGCTAGCAAAGAGCAAAGTGTGACAGAATGCTCATCGAGTTGTCAATCAGATACTTATCCTCATCTCTAGATTTATTCTGTCCTGATCCTGCAGGGGTGTGTGTGTGTGTGTGTGTGATGGGAGATGTCAGATATCAATAATACTAATGTATAAAATGTTGAGTATCTTATTTAGGTAGCCTTTGACATACTTATTGCTCCAAAGTATTTATACATTTCTACACACATGTAGCCCTAGAGTGTATTAGATTATTTGTGCACATGCAGCACAAACAGTAGAATAATAAATATGTGAAGCCATAACTCAAAGAGATGTTATGACAGTAACAGAGAGATCTCTGTCTCCGATCACAAATAGCAGTCTGAAAATAAAGATGTTAGACTCATCCGTCAGTGCACTACATCACCACCAAGTAATTGAAAACTATTCC
Organism: Dolichallabes microphthalmus; assembly: GCA_026413445.1. Lineage (NCBI taxonomy): Eukaryota > Metazoa > Chordata > Actinopteri > Siluriformes > Clariidae > Dolichallabes > Dolichallabes microphthalmus. The sequence goes on from JAOTQY010000050.1 coordinate 13,392,341, forward strand.
ATCAGTATGTAGGATTTATTGTGGAGTGTATGTTCACGAACCTGGGCTTCAGAAAAATGACAAAAGATAAGAGGGTGAAAAGTGATTTATGGTACGAAGCAGAACATCTTAGTGGGATTTCAGCGTGCACGCACACACACGCACACACCCGCGCATACGCACACACATACACACACACACGCACAGTTAGTTGCTTTTTGCCATTTAGTTATGTTGTGGAAGGAACCATTGGGTGTCAACGTTATCTTACAGTAAAGGTTAGAAAATTAGCGCACAGAGGTTTTAAGGCATTCTATCCACACCAGACAAATGTCTGAAATCACCATATCTAAATAAATAAAAATATTAAATATCCATAATGCAGTAGGATGTAATCTCTATAATTCATGCCAGACTTTAAATTCATACCAGACTTTGCAAAAGACACCGAAAGAGCACATATTCTGTTATAAATGGGTACTAGTGGAACTAATGTGAATGTGTGTGTATGGTGCTTTGCAAAGGACTCTGGCACAGCCATGGGAAGTTCTTCTTAATGTATTAAAGAAATAAATGAATGGAAAAAATATTAAGTTTAAAATTGGGATATACGTATATGTTCACTGATTTAAAAATAGAGTCAAAGTCAACAATGGACATCAACTGGAAAATCAACTGGGACATCTTTCAAAACCGATTTTTTTCTTCCCCTGCTAATTCTTACCAACCATATTTCCCCTTTCATACAACAGCTACCAACTGAGATGGGTGAAGGCTAAGACATGTTTGCAACCCTACAATTGTATCTGCTCATGCAGCATAACACATGCGGTGGAAGATACTATCTTCCATCTTCCACATACAGAATACCCTTGATTGACTAGTGTTACTGTGATTGACAAAGGAAAAAGAAAAATGCCATCCCTCTTACACAAAGAGCATGACTAATTTTGCCCTTTTGAAGTCCTTGGTTTGGTATTTGAGCAGAATGTCAATTTAATTATGCACACTTAAATATACTCTATCCTTTGAAGCTGCATGTATGCATGGTCACACATTTCCACTGAAATAAAAGTTGATACACAATTTTTTTTTTTTTATGTGTTAGTTAGTTAAATGACCGGATAGATTATTGCAGCACAGTCAATTTGCAGTCACATGTACACTTTACTCTTGTAATGGCAATATATTTTCATAGTTTTTTTCATAGCAAAACAGAGACACAACCACTTTCAGCACTAGCTAACTACATTAGTTTTTAGTTTATCATCCCGTTAATTAACACCTCTGATAACACCTGTTAAATCTTGTTAGCATAAGAAGGTGCTGAGAGTTGTTGTCTTCCCAGGTCAGCTGGCTAATATTAACCAGGACAGGAGCAGAGCAAAACCAATCTGTGCAGCTCATGTGGTATTTTCTTCCCAAGTGGCAGAATGGTCTGGTCAATAGATTTCGCTCAACTTAAAAAAATAGAGAGAATATTGATTTACCCCTGAAACCAATTAAAACATGATATAAATCCATTCATTCATCATTTTCCATAGCGCCTATCCTGTGTATGGTCACATGGGGCCTGGAGCCTATCCCAGGGAGCCCAGGGCACAAGGCAGGGGACATCCTGGATGAGGAGCCAACCTATCACAAAGCAAAAGTGCGCGCACACACACACACACACACAATTTGGAGAAGTCAATAAGCGTATAATGCATGTCTTTGACCTTTTGGGGTAAAAATAGTGTACCCAGAAGAAACCCATAAAACACAATGAGAGTATGCGAACGCCATGGACACAGATGCAGACCAGATTCACCCCCAATCCCTGAAGAGACCAGGCAACTATGCTAGTGTCTAAGCCAGCATGCCACATTAATATAAAAGGAAAATGGATTAGGTATTTGAGTTTGCATGTAAATTAAATTTATTAAAGATATAATTGTATTGCAAGCTAAGATACATATTCATGGCAAATTTTATTAATGAGACCCAGTTCACCATGGACATACTAAGTCATAATTTACAGAAATGCATTATTTTAGTCTTAGTATTTTTTTTACTTTTGGTCAAATGGGCTTTTATAGTCTAATGATTTGATACATAAGAATCCAAATTATGGGAGAAAGGAGACTGGGTAGTGGAAAATAATGTATCTGAGATGCCAAGGCAGATGGCGAAAAATCTAAAACTTTATCCACTGATCTATTACTTTTCTGGCATCTACAATATGCCAGGAAATCTGAGTGGGAGGCAGGAATACATCCTGGATGGGATGCAAGTCCATAACTGGGCGCCATAAAAACATGCATTCATACACTTACTGTATTCACATCTAAGAAAAAATTTTCATTTACTGTAGGCATTTAGCAGAAGCTCTTATCTAGAGCAACTTACAAAGTTAGTTGCTCTGGATAAGAGCAACTTTAAAGTTACTTTCCATCATTCGATAGATATGATGGAATATGATAGATATTCGATAGATATGATGGAACCTTACACTGGTTTGCTAGGTTACTAACTAAGTGCCATTGGTCAAACTTAGTTGGGAAGGGATTTTTTGGGGAGAGGTGATTAGTCCAAGTACTGAAGAAACAGATACGTCTTGAGTCATCGTTTAAAGATTGCCATAGATTCAGCTATACAGACCTCTACAGGAAGTTAATTCCACCAGTTAATTCTTCCTTGATCCTGGAGAGATGGTGGGATCAGGTGAGCACTGCTGGAGGATCGGCGGGAACGTGGTGAGGCATGTGGTGTGATTAGAGCTGAAATGTAAGTGGGTGCTGGGCCATTTTAGCTGATATCCGGATGGAAACCTGAGTGTCTGAGGGAGGAAAGGAAAAAATATGTTGCATGTCATCTGCATAACAATGGTATGAAAAGCCATGCGGTGATATGACCTTACCAAGAGACCGAGTATAGAGGGAGAACAGAAGAGGACCAAGTACTGAACCATGTGGAACACCAGCAGAGAGTCTCTGCGTGGGGCAGATATGAATCCCCTCCATTTCACCTCATATGACACATCTTCTAGGTAAACCATTATCACGCTGTTCTATAGATTCCATAGCTTGTAAAAATATATAATAGAATCTTGTGGTTCACTGTGTCAAATGCAGCTGACAGGTCCAGGAGGATGAGTACCTTTAGGATACCTAGGTGAATAGTTTACCTAATCTAGCAGCATGGAGCTTCTCAGTGACTTACAGAAGGGCAGGCTCTGTTGAATGAAACTTTAAATCCAGATTGGTTTGAATCATTAAGGTTGTTCTGTGAGAGATAAATTAGCCAATCCACCTACCAACATGTTCTTGAGATGTAGGGAAAACCAGTAAAAGCATAACAAATTCCACATGGACTTGAAGAGCTTGTGCAGAGAAACTCAAGATCAAGCTCTAATGACAGGAGCTCTACAGCTCCGAGGCAGCAACAGTGCCTACTGCACAACCATGACATGTGGGGAGAGCAGACGAGACACAGTGGCTAAGGCATTGGGCTAATGATTTAAAGGTAATGAGCTCAATTCCCAATATGACCAAACTGCCACTGCTAGCTAGCCCCACAAGCAAGGCCCTTAACCACACAGCTGTACCCTTTGAGTTGCAAGTCATTTTAGATAAATTTTTTTTAAAAAGACCAGTTAAATGACATAGACATGTGATTTTTATTGATTGCCTAGGTAGTCCTAATAATGATTAGAACTACATTTGTAATCAATTATATCATGATGACAATTGTATTGTCATCAAAAAATGTTTTAATAAGTATTTATAAGTTTGTCCTCAGTCTCAAAAAAACTGCTGCAGTATTTATATTACTCAGGATGCAGCCATACTGATGTAGACAGTGCAACTTACCAGACTTCCAAACATGTGAGGAACTGGAAAGGAAACCAGTGCTGAGAAAGGATGGCAATTCTTTGCCCTACTTGAGCACTTACAACCCTGAGATGTGCTTGCTGTCATACTTACCAAAGTGATAGTCACAACAGTGGGTTTAATCAAACATCGGTGGTTGTGTCACCAGTGTTTGATTAAAATTATATAAAAAATCTAAATGTTATCATATTAAACTAATTTTAAATATATAGCAATGCATTTTATTAAAAAATCAAACAAACATGCATTTAAAAAAATTTGCCACCCCAATTCAAGAATTTATCAGGTGCTAATAAACAAAGACAGAGACGAGAAATTAAAAGATATCTGACAGTAGGGTCCGGGTCACAAGAGAATAAGATGCATAAAATTATAAAATGATTTTTGGGAGTGTAATGGATTAAGAAACGTATGCGATGCAGACAAAATAGGCATATCGGAGAAAAGTCCGATATTTATGCAAACTCATGTAATCGTGAGGCTCATAGAAATCTCACGATTGGCATTTTTCAAACTGCTATGCTATATGAACTCTATTTTGAAGTATTTGGTATGTGGGCCTAGCAATGATTTATTTGAAGTGATTTTTTTTTCTGGAGCAGAATGACTAAAATATGCATATTTAATAATAATAAACACAAGTAAAAAAAAAAAAAGACGCCAAGAATTTGGTGCAGAAGTTTTCATTTATCTTTTGCTTTTCTAAAATGAATGCAGGGTTAATTTAAGTTGAATCAATAATGAGTAGCTTCATAATAACAGGGATTCGCAAGGGTGGGAAGAGGGAAATAGCCTGCCCTGGGGTGTGTGAGTGTGGGAATAGCAGAGCTTATACTGTACAGTGCATCTATATAAAAAAAAGAATATAAAGGAAGAGTTGATTTATCTTCTGTAATTCAATTTAAAAATCTCAAAATATTAGAATATTTCCTAAAAGCAATTTAGGATTTACAATACAGAAAGTACTGAGTGCATAAATGAGCATTAGTGTCTAATATAATTTATCTAATTTTCATGAACTATAAGGTGTAATCCCCAAAATTAAAGCAAAAAAAAAGCTAGAAATATTTCACTTTGTGAGAGTTTAACTTTTTGAATTAAATTAAATCTTTTTAAGCCGCACTGATCCACAAAACAAACAACCTGTGGCTTACCAAACAGACACTTAAAACACATTAAAATGAACTAACAAACAGGTCAAAGCATACTGCCTGTGGGTTTCTGGCCTACACGTTGTCTTATCTGCTTCTTTGCAGACCCATTCATTAGAAGAGAGACAATATCCAAAGCTCTTACAGCACTGGCTGCTTTCTAGTAATTATACTGTAGCATGTTGGCTCATTTATAAATGAGAATATTTATAAATATTATCCATATTGGTCTATAAATAATATTTCACAAACCATATATATGCCTAAAAACACAATTTGTTCGAATACATTTACACTGCTAAAAAGACATCTGTAATTATTCGCTTAGCTTCTGACTTTCTGCAGTGCAAAAAAAAAGGCAGACAAAAAGCATAATTTGGAACACTTAATGGGCCCCAAATGACCTGAGAGCATGAAGCAAGATCCAAGAATTTTGCTGAGATAAAAGCAATGTTAGAGCCAGTGCAGAATGAAAGGACCTCTGGGGATTCCTTCATTGAATTCGTACCTTTCATTTGTGGCCTGTATGACTTCTTTCAGCCCACCATTCTGAACACTCAGGGGTGGTTTCAGAGACTCACTAGGGTGTGAATCACAAGTCTAAACGAAAGGCTCAAATTCGTCATATTTGGTCTGGTGTAATACAGATATTGGTTTTTGATCAGACAGCCTATCTAGTCAAACCTGAAACAGATTTTTCCCTTCATTGAAGGAGAACATCAGCAAACTAATCGAGTGGTTACTGTTAGACAGCGCAAGTACTGTAGAATGTGTGGTTGACAATGATACAATTACTCTGAGCAAACAATATTTCTAGGCGCAGCCAGGGCGTTGAGGGGGTCCAGTTTGGTGGGCTCAGGATTGGGTCACTGCTTTTTGCAGAT
>JAOTQY010000050.1:13442931-13453101 GCA_026413445.1 Dolichallabes microphthalmus
TTCTACAAAGTATTGACTCAGGGGGCTGAATAATTACGCACACCCCACTTTTCAGTTATTTATTTGTGAAAAATGTTCAGAATCATGTATGATGTTATACTGAAAGAAGCTACTTCTGAAGTTTATGCAACATGGAAATTGCTTTCCTAAAAATTTCAAGTTGATAACTTTAGCAGTTTTGGATTGTATATGTAATTATTTTTAAATTATCATTATTTAAAAGTAATAATTATTTATACAAAAAAATGTTATGAGTACTGATTCTAAAATTGGTGTAATCTTCTAGAAGCATATGACCTGTACAAATTGTTGCTTGAATTAAAGCATTCTGATTTCAGTTAAAAGCTTAAAAAGCCAAGAAAATCTGTAGTGTCTGTAACCATATTAAATTAATGTTGCAATATCTTAACAATTTTGCATTTTAGAATAATTTGCTTATTCAGATTTGTTTTTTCATGTGAACTCTAAACTGGCAAACTGACAAACTAAACTAAGTTTCAGCTGAATGACAATTAAGATCATTAATAGATTTTAATTTAAAAAAAGCTTGAAAGTGTATTTAGCAAATGTGTTTCTTTTTATCTAATAAAAATGTGTATGTATAAAAAATCTAATATATCCTATCTGAAAATTCACCTTTTTGACCTAGTTGAGAGACTTTTTTGCATCAATACCGTGTTTTGGCCATATGAAACAAATGCACAAAAATGTACTCGATATTATTGATCATCTCTGCCATGTATATGAAGTTACCTGTGCATCAAGTTCATTATGGTTGAAAAGACTAAGTGGGTATTTTGGTCCAAGCATCATGTCAACATTGACTGTTTGTTTGTCATCAATATAAAAAGGCTCATTCGAAGTAAAATGAGGGTCAAAGCGCCGAAGCCACTCTCCTGTAAAAAGAAGGGAATTTATAAAAAAATAAAACAAACAAACAAAACCCCCACAGAAAGTCATTATTGGGTAAGATAGTACACATAAATTTAGTTTAGGTTGATAAAATGTCAAGCAACTTGTTATTAATACTTAATAAATTGGTCCATATATTGTTTATGCAAATTAAACTACTCAAATTGTAGTTATTTATATCTAGTATATCTATTATATTAACTTTAAATTAAAATAAATGCAAGCATGTATTGCAGGGGTATGAGATAGTTTTTCCTAACACCAGGAAAGCCCATCCCAGGAGACATTCACACACTAGTGAGAATGGCATCTGCATGTTTTTCAACTGTGGGAGGAAACTGGAGTCGCCAGGGAAAACCCACCAAGCACAGGGAGAACATGCAAACTCCATGCAATTAAAAAAAAAAAGTCTGATTATTAACAATTACCTTCGGTTAATTTTAAAGAAACATAATGGCACAAACTTACTACTAGCACTGACATTGTAGGAACATATTTTTAAATAAAGAATGAAGTGAAAATTCTTGGAACAGCAATAATTTTCAATAATTTTCTTAGCAAGCCGCATAAAATTCTAATCTATTTTACTGTAAACCAGCCCTAAAGTGATAAATGACCACCCCAGAGCTAACTGCATTGTTAGAAAATTATATGCCCAGTGGAGACTTAAGATAATATAATTGCCACCTCTACATCAAACAATCAGTTGCAAACCCAAAGAAATGATATAATGTATGTACCTAGAGTTTGCTTAACATAATAATCAGTACAGAAGTAAAACAGAAAGCTAAGACCTAAACATTATATATTATTAACTGCACTAATTGTTAAAAAAAAAAAAAACACACACACACAAATTTGGACATAAACAAAAGAGTATTTTTTACAACTTGTATACAGCAGGTGCAGTATATTTTAGAGAGTAAATTGAATGGATAGTATGGAAAAGGAAAGAGGAAAAAAAATTCTTTAGATTCACGCATGTCTCAAAAAAACCACAACCAACCAACCAAGAGGGCATAAGTAAAAGAACATGGTGCTACCACCATCAAGCTTCACGTGTTATGGTGTTGGGGTTCTGTCAAACATAGCCAAGACCAAAAATCTCATTAGACTATATAACCTTTTCAACATATTTTGAAAGTCTCTAAAACAATGTTTTACACAAAGGTAGTTCACCACAATGTGGTGTTCATCATAAATTCCAGGTTTGTGGAGCATCCTAAGTGCGGTTGCTCAGTGAACAATTTCTGCCATACAGTACATGCTGTGGATCTCACCAGTTATTTCAGAATTGCCGTTGGGATCTTGGTTGCCTTCTGTTTTCCTCTTTACTGTCCTTCACACATGTGTTTTTACCAACCATGATTGATACTTATAGTACATGACTTCTGCTGGCAATTGGTTGCATCTAAGCTAATTTAAATGTTTCACAGCAATATACAGTAGGTGAATCTATTATGCAAGTAAAATCTTCAAAAGGTATTCATTTTTAAATAACTTTTCAAACTATACTGAAAATCCATCTCAGGTCACACATACACTCACTCATTCACACACTACGGACAATTTGGGAATGCCAGTTAGCCTAATCTGCAGGTCTTTGGACTGTGGGAGGAAACCAGAGACCCGGAGGAAACCCACCAAGAACTGGGAGAACATGAAAACTCCATGCACACAGAGCCAGGAATCAAACCCGGATCATGAAGGTGCAAGGTGACAGTGCGAAGCACTACAGCACCGTGCCACCTCTATATATATCAAATCAAATAAATTCAATTCAGGTCCAGGTTGTAACACTATAAAACTGTGTAAATAGTCTAGGGTTAAATACTTATGCAAAGTACTACAGCTAGCAAGCGTTTTATGGATCTTTTAACTGCACACATACAGTACTAGGTACTAGGCCTTTAATCAGGGAGCTCTGTGTTATAATTCTGAACTACTGAACAGGTAGGATGATTATCAATAGTACGTTACTGTTACAGCTGTAATTGTATTACCTTTATAATGCACAGCATTGACAAGCATCATGACAAGGTCAGCTGGAAGACTAGATAGGAAGTCTGTGACATGACCATTTGTGGATTTCTCTACCCACTCATTGATCTCCTCCAAATCAGTTAAGGCTGCAGGCTTTGAATCATATATTTTGAGAGACTCATCCATAAACTCCTGGTTTGGCTTAAATCCTTTAGAAAGAAAATGTTTAAATATTTAAACTAATGTCAGGATTAAATGTTACAGACCTCTTCTACATAAGCTATACATAAATGTTATTGACACAATCTGCCCTTATGCAAAAAATATAATTAGGGTTTCTTTTATTCCCTTACTCACCATCAGCAAGATAGATGCGGCTGGCGATCTGCAGGGCATTTCTACGGACATTGTGGAGAAGACTTTTTAGTGCTTTGTGGTAGCATGGCACTGTATCAGCATGTAGGCGCTGTAGGAGGAGGTCTTCCGTTTCATTTCTTGCTCCTGATAACCATACAGTACATACATCACATATTAACATTCCCGAGATGGTTGTTCCATTCTCATTCATGACATGTTCACAAAGAGTAAGTGAACCGGTGACAAATTAGGTGTAAAAGCAGTTGCTATATTTTCTAGTTGTTTATCAATATGGTTTAAGATCACTTTTCCCCTACAGAATTCACTGCAAATTATTACAAAGTTACTCTGACAGATCATCTTTACTCTATACTAAAGCAATTCTAGTCTGACGGGAGGGGTCTCTACAAGGACATGGCCTATATCCACAGGGCACAAAGACTCACTAAATGGGCCCGACCTTAACCCAATTAAATATTTTGTATATTCTGGACCAACAGCACCCTCATCACATAACCAGCATAACACCAAGTCACAAGAAGACAGATTGGGACACTTAAATGCATTAACTTTAAAACCACCTAATGTTTAGGATCCCTTGTGCCACAGGGCAGCTTTGGCCCCTCGAGAAATGGCTCCATAGGACCTCTGGGTGTGTGCTGTGGTATTGGGCACATGATGTTATTGCCCATTCTTCCTCCGTGGATCCGTTTGATCCTCCGTGGATCAGGCCTGTTTGTCCGGCGCATCACATTGATGCTTCATCAGATTGGGATCTGGGGAGTTTGGCGGCCAGATCAATAACCTTAAACTTCTAAGTCTCATGCACAGCAGGCTACGATGTTCTGATTTCATTCTGTCATGGCCAGCATTTACTTTTTTTGGGAAGTCTGTGATGCATTGGCTTTTCTGTGGCATTGGGCCAGGCAGGCCAGCCTTTGGTCCCCGTGAGTGTAGATGAGCCTTGGGGGCCCATGATGTACATAATTTACTGGTACATAATTGATAAACGTATTCAACTGTCGTGGTGTTAATATGGGTTGTATGGGTGATCTGTGTATATAGCAACACATTCTGAACATGCTGTACATTACCACGAACACTGTTTTTCACCAAACATGGTACTAATGTAATAAATCATGCTAATGTGATACTTAATTTAGCCAAAAAGAAGCAAACTTAAGGTTTCATTAGTTGCTTGCATGCATTAAATTAGCATAATTTAGACAAGTGTTGCATGTCATGAACATACCCAGAGCCAACTGAGAGAGAGCTAAGGACACGCTGAGCGGAGAGATAATAATATTTGATTGTTTTGGATTTGCCTTCAGGTTCTCCAAAAGCTCTAGACCAAACTTCATAATCCCGCTCCCAATGGCCCGACGAAGTTCGTTAGAATTCAAAGGACCACACAACTCATCCAAGTCTTCCTCTGAGGAGCTCTCAGCATTATCAACTGTGGTGGCAGATGAAGCTAAGCCATCCGGAGGTAGTTCTTCTGCATGGGACACGTTGGAGCTTACTAGATCCTGTCAGAAACACACTGACTGAAGTCACCTAAACATGAATCAAGTTATATAAGAAAAAAAAAACTTAAACTTCTTACTGTTCTGGGAATGCTAGGTATCAAAGATGTAAGAAGAATCACAGAGTCCTTTTCATCCTCTGAAATGCCAACCTCCTGTAAAAGTGCAAGCTTTTTTGATTTAATATGGAATAGAGGTTTAAGAAATAATAATAATAATAATAATAATAATAATAAAATAATAATAATAATCATAACAATAACGTTTTACCATCCAGCCTTGTCGGCAGGAACAGAGCAAAATGAGTGCAATTAATCTAAAATCCATGTCGTACCAGACAGTCTGAAAGCACAAGTTTCAAACCAAGGCAGATTATATGAGCAGCATATGCAGATTTGAGTTCAGGCTCAGTAATTTATTGGCAGTAAGTATGGTGTAATACCTCAAAAAAGAATACACAATCAGTATTGCACAGAGATTAATGAAATTATTCTACCAAATTTAAGTGGTGTTGGGTATAATGAATTAAGTTAATTGATTGCCTCTCTCCATGTTTTACATTTTAATACATTTTAAAATAAATTATTACTACAATCTAGATCCTTGGAAAGAATCGTTTTCTACAGTTTAAGATCAACATTAACCACAGCAGATGATATTTTAAATTAAAATGATCAAATTCATTAACATATAGTTTCAGTTGGGCCATGTATTAAATTTAGTTTATTTTAGAGCAAATGCTAATCTTTGTAAAATAAATTAAATGTGTTACCAAAAACTCATCATAGCATAGATATTAACAGTAATAGTTAAACTCTCATTCTACATCATAGACTCTGAACCACAGAACATTCAGTAAATGTTGCTTAAACCAATTTTGAAACATATTTACTTATTCAGATTACTGATCATGCTGTATACGCATTTTACACTACATATGCTCAAATTTCAGTTTAAATTATTTTACATGACCAAACTGTAAAATATAATTTGCAATAGTGCAAGAAGATGTTTAACATACCTGGAAAACTACTACTCCTAAATTGAGAGAAAGCCACAAATGGTCAAACGGAAAGAAAACTGTCCTCTCTTAAAGTTTGGCAATCAATGAACAGGGAGTTATACTTCAACTTTCATTGATCTGTGCTTTCATATAACTCACGTACTTGTAAACAGTGAGAGAGATCTTGACACCACAAACAGAAAGTGCAAGAGGTATGCATCATGAAGATATTTACAGATCTATGATTACAGAGGACTATGTTGAACATAATGATTCATGGGCTATTTTAATGTAGAGTTCTGAGTAACCTGCTAGCTGGAAGCTGTGTATGCTTTTTTCCTCATTTATGAGAAGCACTGCAGTTAATGGAGAGAGAGAGATGGGGAGAGTAAGAGAGAAAGAGAGAGCACCATTCTGCATACAGATTATCAATAAAGATTGGCAGTTGGTGAATTAATGCTGTTAAGAGACAAGAAAATATAGTATATTATTCAGTTCAACAGAGAAAGCAACTAAAACTGGAGACATTAAATATCAAACACTAAACAAGGACTTTGCCCTGCTGGGCCAAGGTTTCCTAGTGGCTGCTGTCGCTCTAAATAGAAAACCTTTAAAAGAGTAAAATTACTCTGACTATCCCAAATGCATTCACAAGGCCATGCTAATGCTGCACATATAATCTGAGCAAGAACTATAAAAAATAGTAAAAAAAAACAATTTGTTTTATTTCCATTTAAAAAAATGTGTTTTGAAACAACAAAGAGAGAAAATGTTCACATTTCTGATCAATTTGTCTTTACTTCAAAATCAATGAAACTTTTATGTATTAAGTATATGGAAAACAACTATGAAAAAAAAGTCTTGAAGTAAAGGCTTGAAAGTAAAAAAGAAATAAGTTAGAATTAATGTCAAGAGAGTAATAATCTACTCGGAGTTAAACAAATTCCATATACTGCAGTTAGACTTACAATAGACGATGTAAAATCTTACAGACATGAACAATAGATCAGTTTAAGAGATATCGTCTCACTAAAGTACTCCCAAACTTTTGGGATTCATAAGCAGACTTGCACTTGTGCAAGAAAAATGTATAATCAAACATTTAGAGTTTATTGCAAGAGATGTATTTCAGATTAGTAACTGTAATCTGAATTCTTTTCCAAAGTAGAATTATGATCAGAGCTGGTGTCTCTTTTATGTATACCCCTTGTCTGATCATGAGCCAGTGTACTTTGTGGATTGTGGAACTGATTTTAATTAATTTAATCTTGATAAAGCTGTAAAACATCATCTTTAACTTGCCAAATTTTACAAACCCAGAACTTAATTACTGTCTAATTGGAATGTCAAATAAGAGACTACTATGTGCATATAATTCACATTCCTTTCATCAGTGGTTAGTTCTTAGGATATGCAAGTATATAAGAAATAAAAAGATTACTACAGGTATACATAACATATGACTTAATACAATTATGAGGATTGACTATTTTTGAGAACAATTCAAACTATGTAAGAATTTACTGTTGCACTAAAATGTAGATCCCATTTATTATGGGATTATTGACCTGTTACTCAACCCATTCTCATAGATAATCTATGGCTACATATTTCCTCATCTACTGTGGTGCGTACGCACACATACACGCACACACACAAACACACGTATGCACACATAAGTATATAACTGAGTCCATGTGTGACACCAATATGCAATGATTGATATGACGTTCTGGAACATACCTTTCATATACCTTTCATTAATATCAGTTACGGTTTCCTATATGTTCATGAAGTCATGTACTCATACAGTGGACAATATGGAATACAAATAACAACCCACAAATACTGCATAGTTGTTAAAATGTCTCAGGTGCATGGTAACATTATAGCATTGACAAGGTTTTTCCTGTGATTCACACAGTGGAGTTTGGTGATTCTGAACACCTATTTTAAAAGTGTAAACACTACAGTGGAACCATGATAGGCTCAACATTCCTGAGCAGTTCTTCTTACCCACTTGTCTATAGAAACAGTTTGTCTTTTACCAGGATAAGAAATTAGATCCATGAATTCCTTATACAGAAACATCAGCTGAACACAAACTCCATAGATAAATTGTAAAAAATTGTATAAATGGTTTGTGAAGCTGATCTTTTCATTGTTGATTGTGTAAATACTTTAAAATGTTCTGTTAGACCTTAGTAAAACTAAGGTGCTAAGACATTCGTAAATCATCTTCAGTCACAGAAGCTCCCCCACAAAAGGGCATGAAATGACAATCATCTTTGCTTATTAGGCAGAGCCAGCGTTGGTGCAAAAAGCAAATATATTAATGAAACACTTAACATCAGTGCTGCTTGTGCTGGAGCTTTACAAATGTTTAAGCCAGAAGTCTGATGGCTCCATTCTCAGAACCCAGCAGCAGAAGCCTTTTGGTGGGCAGCACGGCGAGGCTGGTGAGGGTACCGCGGAAGTTCTCAGAGCTAAGTTTGGTACAACTAGCGGGGCTGGCAGAGATGTCCATCATGGAGTACACGCCTATTTTGTTGGCCACAGTGCCTGCCACAATTTCAGCACCATAGAGGTCAAAGGCATGGATTGGATCAGATGGAGTCCTGTACAGATGAAGAGGCTTGTGTTCCAGATCTTTCCACACTGACAAAGTGTGATCGGTGGAGGAACAAATCAACAAATTCCCCTCTGCTGCCTGCAAAACATACACCAAACCACATATTTTAGAACTGTATTGAATTTTTTTTTAAACAAAGCCAAGCCAAAGTTGACAGCTTTCTATCACAGTGATCCATAATTTCAAATGATTGTCTAGCTTGCATGTTATCAATAGCATTTCTCATATCAGCGTTAATAATGAGTAATCCATGTCCATATTTGCCTAAACATGGGGTTGCAAAGGCACAGAATCCTTGACCCTGATAATCAAGGTTAAATAAAGTTTGTTTTTGCTGTTGTCTGTTGTTGACTGCTTCTGAACAAATGGACAGGGTACAACTTCTGCTCACACTGTAGGAAGCTTGGTACTATTCCACAAATTCATAAACTAAAAAAAAATAAAAATAAATAAAAAACACAAAACAACACCACTTTGCTATGTATTAATACTGCAGGCACCAATAAAAATCTAAATCCACCTTAATGAATTGTATCCTATAAACCCAGATTAAACCGAAAAATACAGGAAACAACAGTTAACTTTTATTTGCTGCTGGAAATAAGAAAATTCTTTTCTTTCTTAACATATTAGTGTACAATAGCCCCATTTATACAGATAATCTTCAGGAATCTGTTGACCTTGTAAACAATGGATTTCGAAAAACACTGAATGGGTTTTTACACTGAGATACCATGCAGCACATGTACCTCTTACTCACCACCCTTAGGACATCTAGTCAACAGGTGACAAATAGGTGCATATCTGATTCACCATAAGTGCACACAAAATTTTCTTAACAGCCTAATTATTGACTTTACAACCAAAGTTCGTTTTACATTTACATGTCTGTTATGCAAGAAGCACACACCCACCTTCATCTGCAGTATATCTCCCTCATGGGCAGGCCAGCCTCGTAGCACCAGCCCAGTCCGTGCATCCAACACCACTACGAATCCTGAAGAGAATCCAGCTGCCACTGTACGTCCTCCGGGGCTCACAGCCAGGCAGCGGATTAGACCCGCACTCAGGTTGTTGTAAGCCAGGCGAAACTCATGCTAAGAGTATGGAAAAACAAGTGTACCTTACTGATAGCCATTAACACCAACACACTGCCCACAATGAGCTACCTGATTAAACCAAACCCAATCAATTATAAGTTTAGGGCGGCTTTGAAGAAGACAGAACTTAAGTTTAATACAACACAGATATGTTGAGGTATGATAAATATACCTGTAAGCCAGGTTTGCGTGGATCTAAAAAACGAAGGACAGAGTCAGCACTGGCAAACACCACACTGCAGTGAGGAGGTGGCATAGTGGTGACGGCCGTGATGGGATTCTTTCCATCAAGTACTTCATGAGAGCGAATCTGCTTGCCTTTTTACATACACACACAAAAAAAATAGAATTTCTGATAATGTTGAAACTGCATTACTAAAAGAGTAAAGAGCTCCCTTTATGAAGATAGTGTCCTTAAATACTCATACAACAGCACAGATTTATGACACAAAATTAACAATGTTTTGAATCCACACCAAATGTGTATTAACGAGCCACACACAATTTTGACATTACCCCATGTAGTGGAAACGATGTTGCATACTAGGGATGGGCATTTATGTTCATATTTCATTTCGACTAATCGGAGGTTTAAAAAACGAGTACTCGATTAACGGGGGGTGGGGTTTAAGCAAGGGGCGGGGCGTTAGCGGCACC
>JAOTQY010000050.1:13519853-13530355 GCA_026413445.1 Dolichallabes microphthalmus
GTAAATAATATGCGGCCCGTGAGACTTGAACTTGGACATAGTGCGGCCCACTGCAAAAAAAGGTTGAGAACCACTGCCCTAGAGCATGTCCCATCCGGAGCCCGCAGGCAGAGTTCGGAACAGGTCGGCCCCCATTGTAAGATCTGGTTTTGGTTCCAGGAGATTAACGGATCATGTTGTAGTAGCCACAGGTGTCCGAGTATGATGGGTGGTGATGAGACGGAGGTGAGGTGGAACTGGATCGATTCGTGGTGCTGGTCGATGATGAGGGTTGATGGGTTGAGTCTGGGTGGTGATGGGGCTGGAGGTGAGAGGCCGACCGTCGACTGATGTGATTCGAACAGGCTGGGATAACGCTTCAAACTCCACTCCCAGTTTTTTGGCATAAGAAGAGTCAATGACGATGAACGCAGTACTTCTGACCCGTTTGTGGCCAAACTGGAGGTGTATATGTACCGTGAGAAAAGATATGCTAGGTGTCGTGGCAGAGAGGTGGAGGTGGCCCGGCGAGCTGCTCCCATCGCTCACCGGGCTTGGGCGTTTCCCTGGCGACACGAACATACAGTATGGCTCTGTGGTGCTCCGCTGACCCACAATAGGCACAGAGCCCCTCTCTGAAGCACCGTTCTCGTTCTGCAGCGGTCAGGGATGCCTGTCAACCATGGCAGGAGGTGGAGAACCGACATGTCCATGGGTGGTGTAGGTGGCGGAGTTTGACGGTCGTGGGGTGGTGAAGGTGAAGGTGGATGCTGGCGGCAGGGTTCTCTGGCTTCGGGCGAGAGAGGAGGCGCTGGTCGATACGGAGGGCGAGTTGAATTAATCCTTCAAACGTGGCAGGAAGCTCTCGCCCGGCTAGTTCGCCTTTGATGCTGGAAGCCAGTCCCTTGTAGTAGGACGTCCGGAGTGCTGCGTCTCCCTAGGTGGTCTGGATGGCGAGAGTGCGAAATTCTGCAGTGTAGTGACTCACGGACGATCCTCCCGGCTGCAGGTGGTAGAGCTTGGTGTCGGTTTCCACCTCGCCCGCAGGGTGTTCAAAGGTGAGTTTGAGCTGCCTGGTAAATTCGTTATATGAATGGGCGGTATCAGAATCAGATCTAAGAACTGCCGTGGCCCACTCAGCTGCCTGCCCAGATAGCAACGAAACGAGTAGTGCGATGCGCAGCCGATTGGTGGAGTACTTGGTGGAATTGAACACCAGATCTAAAGCCGTCAAAAATGCACTGCACTTCCCGTCCGTGCCATCCCATTTATCTGGTAGAGAAAGGAAAACATCAGAAGGGGGGGGGGTTGCGGGGCCACGGCCGCCACGACGGGAGGCCAGCTAGCCGTGCCATCAACAGCCGTGTGGAGATCCACAAAGGCGCAAGGCCGCGACGTCTTGTTGGCCCCGGCACAGATTAGCGATCTCACTGTTAGCTTATTGATATGTGCGGCATGCCGATCTACCACGTCGCAGAGGCACACATGATCTGCTGGGGTCACCGCGGAGGACTCAGTCATTCTGTCAGATTGAACTAACCTGGAGTGAACAGAAAGACGTAGCTTTAGCGGTTAGCCCTTTGTAGCGTGGATGGTAAACCCAAACGCGGAAGCAAGCAAGTAGGCAGGATAACCACGCGAATTTGGGTGTCATGGGTGATGTGATGAAGGGTTTAAGTTGAGAGGTATGGAATACTGGATGAATCCGGAGCGCTACAGGCAGCTGGAGCCGGTAGGTGACAGGATTGATACGGTGGGTGATGCGATATGGGCCAATGAATCTGGGGGAGAGTTTCTTGAATTCAGTGTGGAGATGCAAATTGTAGACAGCCATACTTTGTCACCTACATGGTACAATCGTCGCGGTGGGTGGATAACCACGCAAATTTGTCTAAGGAATCTCACAAAAGGGGAGCAAGGGAAAAACACAAATTTAACCAGCATCCTATAAACACACACTCAAATCAGAAAGCAAAACCCAAGAAAGTGAGTACTCACGAATTGGTAGACGAACAGCCTGAACCGACATGGGCGAACTCAATGACTGAGTGTTGTACTGTGGTTTGTTTACTCCTCTTATACTTCCGGGTCCTAGTGCCGGTCACGGATTTGGTGTGTATGACAGAGTGTGCTCTCTAGAACCAGAAGATACGAGCACATCACACCTACCTTATCTTCACTGCATTGGCTTCCTGTTAAATTTCACATTTTAAAATACTACTCTTGTCATATAAAGCATTAAATGGTCTCACGCCGCAGTATCTGAGTGAACTGCTAGTGTCTTACGATCCGCCACACTTACTTCGATCAAAGGATGCAGGCTGCTTGTCGTGTATTATGAAAACTACAGCTGGGGGGGAGCTTTTTCTTACAAAGCCCCAAAGTTATGAAATAGCCTTCCATTTAATGTTCGGGACTCAGAGACAGTCTCAGTGTTTAAGTCTAGGCTAAAAACCTATTTATTTGATCAAGCATTTTTGTAAATAGATTTGCCTTTGGTAAAGGAACAGATCTGGAGGACTCAAGGACATAGAGTATTATGATGAACTGGTATGTTTAGATGCTGTCTTCCCCACACACATTGATCATTCAGGATTGTTGACGGTGAGGTAATAGTTTGCTTTACATCTCAGGGAGCCCTCAGGTCTGTGTTTCCTTCTGGCTCTCCCTTTTACTTAAGCTCTAATAATTAGTCCTGCCCGAGTCCCTGCTTGCACTCTACACTA
This sequence comes from Dolichallabes microphthalmus, assembly GCA_026413445.1. Lineage (NCBI taxonomy): Eukaryota > Metazoa > Chordata > Actinopteri > Siluriformes > Clariidae > Dolichallabes > Dolichallabes microphthalmus. The sequence continues at coordinate 13,522,559 of JAOTQY010000050.1, forward strand.
AATATACATTCACATTATACATTATGTGAGTGCGAGCATACCTAACTGTTATCTCTCCTCTTTTGCTCTCCTCCTCTCTCTCTTACCTCTCTCCCCTTCTCTGTCGAGCTACACATGTCGCTCCTGAGCTGCCAGTGAGCCAGCCTGCCTTTGCCCTCCGGACCTGTCTGACCCATCCCGGTGCCCCGCTTCTGGTTGGAGATCTCATCGCATGGATGCCCCGTGTGTCTCTTTGGGATGCATCTGGTGTCTGGGAATGGTTTCACTCTACCATGAAGACAGTTCTGGCCTCGACTGGTGTTGACAGCTGTTTCGCTGAGGACTTGACTTGGCTGCAGTTGCTCGATAGTCAAGGACTGGAACTTCCTACAAGTTTACCTGAGCCTCCAATAACTACCTGGACTCCATATTAACATCAATTAACACCAACTGTTTATGCTGAACTGGCTGCCACCTAACACATAGTATGAATGCAGATCAATTCCTGATTTCTGTTTCACCCAAATGAGGATGGGTTCCCTGTTGAGTCTGGTTCCTCTCAAGGTTTCTTCCTATTACCATCTCAGGGAGTTTTTCCTTGCCACTGTCGTCCTCGGCTTGCTCTCCAGGGACAATCTGATCATTTTGATTCATGCACACTCACATTCCATACAAACTTAAATAATTATTTTGATTGTGTAAACCGACAGTGACAATTGTTAAAAGCACTATACTGTACAAATAAAATTTAATTGAATTGATGCTTGGTATGTTTACTGAGCATCTCAAACTTTGTAAATTATATTTTAGTTATAAATTTAGTAATCTTTTGCTACTTGTTTTGAATATTACAAAGGTTAAATTGGGAAACACGTTTAGCATGCAGATATTCCAAGGTACATCAGATCCATTACTGGTTACCAGAAATGTTAAATGCTTGTGAGTTGTTTAGATGCAGCGATAATTCCGTAGCATGTTACCTGATGGTATAACAGAGCAAAGGTACAGGGTTTTGTCACACATTGAGCCAAAAGCATTTTTATTGGCTGCGACTACAACAATCATGAGTTATTCCACCATACTCTTGTCATAAACAATACAGTAGCTGCATCTTAAAACAAATAACTTGAATAGATTACAAATATATTCTCTTACTATACAGATATGTCTATATATTTGAAGGGTTATACTCACTTCTATAAGGCTGAAAATACATTCATATATTGAGTATATTAATTTAGAAAGTGTCGATGTACATCCTTCACAAAGGTTTATACAAACATCTGTCTAACATTTCTGTCACATAGGCTTAAGCTACAGGCTCCGTTTAAGACTGTATTTATCAATCTCATGACCTCTGGATAATGACAGAAAAGAAAAGAAACTGCACCATGACCATTTATCATTTATAACCTTTACAATAAATACAAAATAGTTAAAATCAACAGTGACACACACACACACACAAACATTTTACTCCAAGTGGTTTATATAAAGGACATTATACAAGTCCATTATACAAGTGTAACTTACTTTGGTTAAGCAAATAAAAAAATTGCAGCTTTCAATCCTTCAATAAAGAAACAGTTTTCATTAATACAAAAGCAACTGGTACAACAGGAGACAATTAACATCTCGTATGTTATATTGAGCTCGATGTATATAGATTGTATAGGCCAAAAGTAATGCCGATCAGCCAAAACATTACAACGCAAAACGTTATGTCCAATATTGTTTGGTGGTACCAGATTGTTCTGCTATCTTTCTGTCTTTGAGTTGTGCTGCATTGGCTTTTCAAACTGGACGGGCTGAGCTTTGTTCCCCATAAGCACAAATATGCCTTTGGGTGCCCATGATCAATGTTAACGTGTTAATATTATGTGGTTTTAATGTTATGGATGTTCGGTGCAATACTCTGATGTATTATGAACAAAATATTACAGCTCTAAGTCTATTTGTTGATTACAGTCCATTACTCTCTTAAAAATAAATGTTCCTAAAATGGTTCTTCAGAATGCCATAGATGAACCCTATTTCAATTTCCTAAAAAACATTTTTATTGATGAACCATGTCAAATTAAAACAAGCTACAGTATACACAATTGTTCCATGTTAGCATCATTTACATGATCAGTCAATTTTTAAAGGTGTAAAAATATATATGGATGCTGCAGCATGCTTTTTTTTTTTTCCAAAGCAGGGTTACTTTTAAATGGTTGGGCTGTACTGTACAGTGCATAAACAAGTTATGTATATGTAAACAATATCAATATCAGATTAAACAATTACCTTATTACTGTGTAATATACAGTAAGAGCAGTACAATCATAACCTTGTGGACAACAACAACCACGATTACAATACAGATACAAAATCATAATTTAAATGGTAAACATTGTTGTACTCATTATAATACAATAATCAATATGATTTAGTGCAAATTACAATAGTCACCTAAATGAGAACTTGAGGAATATCACAATGTACAGATTACACATAATACACTTAAGCTGCCCTCCAATTTAATTCTCTGAAGTCACATTTTCTGGGCAGATGCCACTTATAGTTAAAAATAAAGCAGATATGTGCATTACTTATTCTTAATTCAAGGAAAATATATGCCACAACAGAAACCACTGATGTTTGATAATCCTCTCACTTGTCAGTCAGGTCACAGCCTTAAGAAATGGGGCATGAGGCATGACCTCGCACAGAAGTACTGTAGGGGGAAGTTTAGCACATCTTTTAGTAAAGGATGCATGTCGTCATGTGCACTGTTCTGGCTGTGCAGGTGTGCTGAGCTTTGTTCCCCATAAGCTTAAATATGCCTTTGGGTGCCCATGATCAATGTTAACGTGTTTGAACGAGCAATTCTGGTTCAAACTAGCACTTTGGCAAGTTGTTAGCGTACAGCAACCTACTGTAGCTCTGCAGCCAGCTCACGGATAGCTGCCCAGAGATCAGTGTTGAGTCTGCAATATTTACACAAAAGGATTATTGCAGGAGCCAGCATAAAGACCTGTCCAAGAAGCATGTTATGAGTTCTCCTCTTCAACTGTGAATATTTCCTTAGGTTTTAGACATCCTGATGTTTCTGCTGGGAGATTATAAACCTTCTCTTGACACAATGCCTTCAAATAGGATGCCTCGAGGCCAAGCTCCACAAAAGAGGAAGCCAAATTCACAAGACCAAGCAAACAATACCTCTGTTACTTCTTAAAGCTAAAACAAATGCCTTGTATGTGGATTCTGATACTCAACTCCTAATTAATTACTACTTACTGATCATTTTAACATTGATAGATCTCTGTTATTGCCCTGGCAACAGGAAAGTTGGGGAATAGGTTGAATTTTCATTATATATAATCCACATGGAGATGAAGCAAGCTATATATAGTGAAGTTGAAAGCAGATATGTGATTTGTGGTGCCTCATCCAGAGGTTTAGATAATGCAGAGGAGTTATAGAGCACTGAAGGATGAACATATTGAGCACAAATCCTTGGATGAAAGCCCATCTGAAAGCCCAATACCTAGATTCATTCAAAAAGATAAATAGGACTGTTATTTAACCAGGAATATAATAAGCCATCCCACACATTTCATGAAGCAAACATAATTTTACATTATGTAAAAACTAAATTGGAGAAAGTCTAAGCAAGCGAAAAGAATAGAAAGCAATAGAAAAGAGACCACAGACAGTTAAAATGTAAAATGTTGTTCAGATTTCAGCAGTGTTCAGAGCAATGACAGCTCATAATAATAGCTTTAACTATGTGTTTGGTTACAAATATCAATATAATGTTTTCGTTAAAAAAAAGTTACTTGATATTTGGTTTAGTCTAGCAGGGAAATGCAGTGTCTTCCCTCATAAAAGCTGTTGTTTCTAAATGGGGTCAATGTATTGAGTGCTTTCAAAATGTAACAAAATTTTTAATACAGTACTATTTAACAGTGGTTTTCAAACTGGATGCCATGTAGCATACCTTTTGCTCCATGGTTTTATTACTGGTTTGTTCTATTATGGTAATCAAAACCCATTATCAAATGTTTGGTAAAAAACCAAACAGTCCTGTTTAAAAAAAAAATAAAAAATGGGCCCAATCAAATGGACCATAGGAATAAAAAGCTCTTCAATACATATCTAGAATATTATTTTATACTTTTACATAATAAGTGTAGTACCTGAACAGTACTTTGGACAATATACTGTAGATAAATAAGTAGTGTGAAATTTCAATGCTGAAGTGTGTCCTGTTGGGGAGAATTACAAGGAAAACAGATTATCAAGTGGTACAGTAGGGGGGACAAGATTTAAGAGTGTTTTAAGAGTGGAAGAGAGTAAATGAGTCAGTGTTTATAGGGAAGCCTTAGCAGTCCATTGTGGACAAACTATTTAAATAGAAATTACATGGAGTTGGGAGTATCTGGGAAAAGTGAATTCCTTATGATTCAAATGAATAAATGTCATATTTTGACAAAAGTGGACACTTATAATCAACTACACTTAAATCATAATCGACACTCAACTAACAAAACAACTAATTGGTCCATAATGTTCAGTATGCATAAATCTCAACAGAGATGATACATACCAGGACACAGTGCTGAGAATCCACGCCTACTTCTTTCTCATCCTTCATGCTTTGTCTGTGTTCAGGGAGTGGTATTACCCCGGTGCATGCCTGCCCGAACCCATATCACATGGCCACCTCCTTCACTACCCCCAGTCTCTTTATTGGACTCGGGCTGGCTTTGGGCACGCTCCGGTTTGGGATTCAATGTCATGGGAGGTTCAGCCTGCTGCACAGACATGGTGCGTCGCAGATGCGTTCGCTTGGACAAGAAGTCCGGCTTGGATGACAGCCCAAAAGAGCTCTTACGCAGCACCATTCTCATTGACGAGGTCTTTTTGGCTCGGGCCCGATGGCCAAACTGTAGTGAAGAAAGGTGCACAGCATAGCCCTCGCTGAGGAACTGCACGGCACAGTAAAACCAGGGTAAGGCCAGGATACAGAGATACAAGATACCCTAGTATTGAAAGACTCCTGGTACATACAGCATAAGGATGAATGAAAATCTTGATCACCTGGCATTGATTTTGGTATTTCTTGGATGGTCTGCCCACTATATAAATCTGGTTGGGGCTGAGACCCAGCATGCTGTAGACGGAGATATCCTTCATGGAGCCATAGGCTGAGTTGATCTTAATGTGACACTATAACAACAAGGAAAAAGTTGCTTTCATAAAAAAAAAAAAAAGTGCTACAAAAGGTAGTGTGCACAATACCAAGCAACGGTAATCTTACCTCCTGAATCAAGTTTCTAAGGAAGATGGTTTTCTGGCGCAATGGGTCATGCACCAACCCTTCGGAGAAAAATATCATGCCCTGGGGGAAGTTGTGCTGGGAAAGCCATGACACCACTCTCTGTTTCTGCATGTCTGGACGCCCGGTAATGTAGATAATAAGATAACCCAAGTCCTGCCAGTGTCTTAACACAAAATACTACATTAAATCCACATACAATCACCCTGAACTGATTTAAAAATCGTATGCGGAGTTAATACTGAAACTGTACAAATTGGTTTTCAGACCTCATAATAATCTTTTTACCTATAATGCTATAACCTATAAGTTTTCTGGTGATATTAGTACCAAATAGTACTTCATCCATTTATCTAGAAAGCTCTGTAGTCCAACTAGGGACCGTAGTGGTGAACTGGGATTACCCTTGTATTTAATCACATTTTACGACCATAATAGGACCTCCGGACAACATTCACACAAATTTACACACCATGGGCAATTTGGGAACACCAATTAGCCTAATCTGCATGTCTTTGGACTGTAGGAGAAAAACGGAGTTTCCACAGGAAACCCACCAAGCACATGGAGAACATGCAAACTCCATGTCTGGGTTTGATTTTCGGAGGCCCTGGTACAGTAACAGTGCTAACTACTAAGCCACCAAATATTAATTCCTGCTAAAAATCTACCATCTGTCATTATTATGCTCTGTAAAACACTGACTGTGCTAACAAGTTAACATTAACTTTGGCTACCAGATTGGATAGTAATGAGTGAGTAATGAGGGGATAGTAATGAGATTTTCCTTGTTTGTGTAATCTGTACTATCTTAGTACTGTTTCCTACTTTATTGTTTATACATCTCTGTTTTAAATAACATTTTTACTATTGTCATAAGTCCCATTCGATTAATTAAGTTGAAATGTTGCATTTATCACTATGACAGAAGGTGATCATTTAATTAAATTTAATTCATTTAATAATCACAGGCAACAAGATATCTTAAAAAATTCTTGAAAAGCATATTTAATATTTATTTAAGTAGATGTGAACATTATTTTCTCTTGTACATCTACTTATTTGAATCACATCTCCCCTGGTTCTCCTAATATTATTGCAATAATGCCAGTTGTTCATCTGTGTGTCCCTGAATTATATTGTAAATATACAAACAAACAAAAAATACAATACAAATGACTGAAATAATTGAGACTGAAGAAGCTAGTTGAATGAGTAGTAAAATGTATTTACCAAACAAGAAAGAAGTCCAGTTAACATTACTCAACTTTTATATAATCTCCACAGACACCAGGATACATAAATAAATTGAAACATGGTAAAAAAAACTTTAAATAAATGAATAAAAATAAAAATATTATTTGTCATTAAACAAATATGCATTAAGCACCCTAAACTGATGAACTGAACTGTATAGATCATGTAAATGTTGTAAAGAAATAGGAGCAATCTAAGAATTAAAATAATATCTGGTTGGCTAAGAACACCTGGGCTTATAGCAGCATTTAAATGGCACAGTAGATGGCACCCAAACTGCATTTTGTAAAATAAATATATAAATTAGTTGAATTAATGAAATAAATAAAATAAAATAAAAAGCAACATTTTTTTCTTACATGGCTACATTCTGGATGGAGTGTTTTTCATTATCCAGAAAAAACAAAGCATGTGAATAAAGGACTGAATAATATTTGGCATTGGTGTTCTCTGTGTGTTGCCAACACATACCATCATTAGTGGCTGATTTAAGTTGCGAAGCTGAGTTGAGTACAGCCCATTGTCCAAACTTTGTCTATCTAGTTCTAAATCATAGACTTTTTAAAAATTAAATGTAACAATTTTTATGTTTCTAGTAAAACTCTACAAATTGCCATTTGCTAAGTGATATGTACTGTAAGTAAAAGTTTAATTAGTTAGATATTACTTTCTAATATCAGATTAAACAATTAATTACCTTATTACTAATATCTAATATTATTACTAATATCTCCATGTAAAGATCAGCTTTCTCTCATACCTCTGTTATATTTTTTTGTAACGGTCAGTATGAGTATTTCATACTGAGTCTTTCATTAACACTCACCGGACTACATCCACAGCACCAGCCCGTACTTTGGGGTCGCTGCCCATAATGGAGACGCTAGCGGCAAAAGAACCATCAATACTGAACACCACACACTCCATTCCCCGTGGCAGCACAGTCAAGAAAGCTTCTGCATATGTCTGGTCCCCCCTAAAGATCAAAGCACAGAGATAAGTCAAGAGACATAACAGAGGAATAAACAAAAGGGGAAAAAAAGGAAAATGGAAATTCGAAGTCAGACAGATAATAATAATAATAATAAAAATAAAAATTTTTATTTATATGGCGCCTTTCCAGAGCTCAAGGACACTTCACAATGAGGGACAACAACAACAACAACAACAACAGCAACAACAAAAAAAACATGCAGAGGACAGGTTGATTTAAGTGTAACATTCAGAAAACAAAT
>JAOTQY010000050.1:13598471-13608620 GCA_026413445.1 Dolichallabes microphthalmus
ATCCAGTGGCTGGGGTTTGGACACTGGCTGGGAATCGAACCCGGGCCTTCCGCATGGCAGGCGAAACACCTACCACTGAGCCACTAGTGCCCTTGGAATTGCTTCTTTAAAGGCACAAAATTCTTCAGTAGAAGGCTAGTTTAATGTGAAAGTTTCAGACTGCAAGGCAAATTCCACAAACATTGTTGTGAATCTATTGTGCTTCAATATACACTACATGTCAAACACTTTGTAGATATCTGACTAATCACACCCATATATGGATCTTCCATAAAATTTCTCCACAAACAATGAGGCAAAGAAGCGTACAGAATGTTTATGCAGCATTACAATGTCTCTTTACCTGAACCAAGTTGGCCTATCCCTATCTGTTCAATGCCTCGCTGGGCAAAGCAATGTCCATGAAGACATGGTTTGGCAAAGTAGGAGTGGAAAAAATTGTCTTGCATAAAGCAGTGATCTCAACCCCAACCAATCACCTTTGGGATGAATTGGAAAACTAACTGTTGCCAAGACTTCATCAGAACCTGTCCTAGTGCTCTTGCATCAAAAATCTAATGGAAAACCAACCGAGAAGAGTGGAGATTTTTAGTTGACAACAGTTGGAATGGCATGCTCAAAAAGCACAATAGTTCACAAACCTATATTCTATTTATGTATAAATAATTTTAAAAACAGCAGAATTATCTATTCCTATATTTACCAAAAACATAATCATCAGTCCGACCATGATAGAAATGTTTCCTCACACACAAAATGTGATCAGTCTAAAAAAATTCTACTCATTAGAAGTGACTTCCTTCTAAAGGGCTAATAAGAACCAAATCATTCTAGCAAAATGTCTCCACACAAACAGGGGCAATGGTCTACTCTTCCATTTCTGTTTCATATTCTACTCAGTACATTGCACAAAACAAAAAACACACAGATGAGTGCTGTAATTTTCTGCATTTATGCTGGGTGAATGATTGCTAGGAGAGTTCTTGTGTCTTATAGTGCACAATTGCAGTAGGACTTGTTCTGCAGGAATTCTAATCAATTTCACCAGAGCTGCCACTGCTTTTTCCTCCCCCAGTAACAGTACAAAGAAATAAAAAACCCTCACTCATTGGGAAGACCAGTGAGAATCAATATTTGTGTTGCAGCCACCAGAAAAGACTCTGATTTAAGGTTAAATCTTAATTGACGGTCTGGATTTTATCTATTTCTTTTCTGTGTAAAAATCTTAACTACAATACATTAAAACTTAAAATTATACTATATTATACTAAATATCCTTCAATTCGAAGTAATGAGGAATTCGAAAAATTATCAGTCTCAGTTAGTTTGCTGTCACACTGGCATTGTTGCAGATGTTTTCTGAAATAGAATGACTGGATTATTGATGACTCTCCTTGTCATCTTTGGGGAAGAGTGTAGCAGAGGGGGGCAAGCTAATCAGAGAAGCCTGCTGGCTGTGTACAGGCTGCTGATCCAGGCCCAAAGCATGCACATCCACTGAAACTGTTACAAGCGACACTATCACATCCAACACAGGGTACAGGAGTAAGAGGGCTCAATAATCATAACAATTTTACAACAGCAGGTCAAAGCAGTGGAAACATTTAGAAGAATTTTTAGAAACACCAGAGTGTAGGTTTACATGCCCTCCTGTAACTTGGCATAAAGCCTCTGCTTTTTGTAAAGTAAAGAGAATATTCTGCATTTAGCAGAGACCACTTACTTAAAAATGTAAAAGCCTAACAAATTGAGACTATTCGGAGTTATATAAAGAGAGTTGACCACATTCTGATGCACAAAGTTATCACCAAACATTTTAGTATGCTCAGCACTGACTTGTTTGGATTCTAAGGAAAGTAACAAAAAACTCTCTTAATGATACTGTTAAATCTTCCCCACTAAATCCTGCTAAAATGTGTCTCGCACTTGCAGTGTATAGAAATGCATAGAGCCATAGTGTATTTAACGCTCCGGTTCACTCATCCTGTGATGTTTTAGCTCCCACATTATCTGAAGCAGCACCAGCTGCAACCAGAAGTCTGGCAGAGGCACAAGTCAGTCTCAAGCATTTTAATTCTTGGCTGAAATACAGAAGGGTGACTGGGTAAATGCATTGGTAATATTAGGGACTAAATTTCCTGGCTGTTGTTTTGTCCATCCCGAAACAGCATAGCGAATTAACAGGACCTGCTAAAAACACCAATTCTTTTCCTTATCTGCACATTACTCGACGGATTTTGCTTGTAAACTTTACAATACATTAATTTGGTCTAATATAGATAGTTTAATAGTGCATTATTTCATACACTTAATTTGGAACGTACATCATTTAATTACCCATCTCATCTTTGAATACATTATCCTTCATTTAGCTATTCTGCAGACACAATAGTTAAAAGAGCAGTGAAGCTTGAAGCAGTGTGGGTCCTTATGGAGTACCATGTCAGAACTCTCAGATGCTTATCGTCACTTACCCAGTCTCTATTGGTCTCTGTAGGACAATGTCTCCTGTAGTGGAGAATTTCTGAGCTGGTTTTGTCAGTCTTATGGGTTTTGGAGAAGTAGGCCTGGAGCTATTATTCTTTCTTTGGGTTCCTAAAATACCAACACAAGAGCAACAATTGTGTCAACAAACGACCTATTGAATGCGTGTAAGGATAGATTAATTAATGGAGACGTAAAAGCACTTATGTAAATTGCTCTGGATGAGGGCGTCTGCCATGTGCTGTAAATGTAAGCGTTAACAAGGGTGCCACCTGCTGACCACTGTATCAAATCAAACTGGAAATACTGTAGCATTTGGCGCTTACATCATGGGACAAGATGTTACTATAAAAGAGTAACAAAATAAGCAATAAATACAATACTAGAATCTGACAAATCCAGTATATCCATGTGTTCTGGATGATATACAAGGGTCAGTCAAAAATTATCCGCACTCTGGTTATTTAAATGTCTGTTGGCTGCAATTTCTTTCTGCACTTTTTGATCAAAGCTACTGCCTCCCAAGTCACTGCTGTTCAGGTGTGAACGTGTTTCATCAGTTCATTTGTAACTGCGGTGTGAGCAAAATGGATGCAAACCTTATGATTTGCTTGAAAGAAGAGCAGCATGCATTGATAGTGAAGTTCAAGGAAGGCCGCAAAGAATCGTTACTGGTAACAGGTCACGGATCATTACCATCACTACCAGAGTAAACGACAGAGAATGGAACAGAAACCTCCTCAATCGCTGACGAAGAAATAGTTCAAAGGTCAACAATCAGCTGGAAAATTGATGTTTACAGTTTTCTGGGATTCTCAAGCGCCAGTATTGGACTATTATCAGGAAAAGAACAATCAACAGTGCTCGTGAGATGTGAGATGCTTATTGAGGAGCTGAAGCCTAAACTTCGGATCGGACTTTCATCTGTTTGGTCCTCTGAAAGCAGCCCTATGAGGACAAAGATTCACTTCCAATTAAGAAATGAAGACTGCGGTGCATTTGTGGCTTGCAGCTCGACATAAAATATTTTAATGAGGAAATATGAAAGATTGAGGACAGATGGAAAAAGTGTATGGAAAAACAAGGAGAAAAAAAATTATGCATTTATCTTTTCTAAAAGATTATTTAAATGAATTCTGAAGCGAGAATTCAGATAATTTTTGACTCACCCTCGTATTTTGCAAAATGTGCAACAACAAAAAAAACGTTGCAGGACAAAGAGCCTATTATTTCACAGGCCATGAAGATGAGTGAAAAAATAAAGCACTGTGCAGACCTAATAAGTATTTAATAAAAAGGAAAAGTCAGCAATGTTCTTCCTTTTGTAGGAAAATGCATTGCGAAACTGATTATACCATTAATTAGACAAAACATTTTTTTAATGGGCTGAAGTCCATACTATTGAATCAATTATCTTTCATTTTCACCTGTGTCCATGTCCCAGAGAAGAGGGTCGGAGTAAGAAATCATAGCAAAACGTCGCCGTACCTCCTCCTCGTCTTTCTATACAAGGGTGCAAAGAAGGGCACAAAAGTCACAAAGCATCAATTTCTGCGACAATGAGAATTGTTAAAAGCGCTATACAAATAAAATTTTATTGAATTGAATGTTGCTTAACCCACACATTTTAACAATGTCATTTTTGACATAAAAAAAGACATTGGTAAAATACAAGCTAGGAGCTAGGCAGTCTAAACAGGTGTTATACTAATATTAAGGTATAAATAAAATATTCATATATTAGAGAGGAGCAAGATCAGCAAGGCTGATATTGGAGAGAAGCAAAGCACTGACTTCTATCTCCTCCATGCGTATTAGCATATTGTCCAGCATAGGGTCCTGCAGTAATGCGTCATCCTCCCTGTCTTCTCTCTGTTCAGCACTAGCTGTGGCCTCCACATCTGCACTCACTGGCGTCTAGGTACACAAAAACGCATATGCACAGCATAAGGGTGATCTTCACTCTCAGAGCAAAAAAAAAAAAAAGAAAAACACATCTGCTGTCCAATTCTGTGATTTCCTCATCCTGGGATTTTACAATAAGTCAATAACTCCTGTGTTAAAGCAATCAAAATCTATATTTATGTGACTTCAAGTGTACATCTGTACAATTCATTTAAATTTGATATCACTGTCTGCCTCACAAATGGAACTTCAGAGACCCCTACTGGTTTAGTTTAATTTTGTTCCATATTTAGTGTTGCCTGTTGACAAAACTGATCCTTATTTAAAGTCTTCAAAATCTCACTTTTAAATAAATTTCTTAGATTTAGATTAAATTAGATTTTCCTTATTCCAACAGCAACCATGTCATTAAGGTAACAAAAAAATAGATTCAAATGTTTATAAACATACCTAACAACACTTTAATCCCTTCCCACATAGAGATTTATTAAGCTCTATTTCCACTGAAATAAGCTGTCTACTACTGACTACACATGACCCAAGTGATATATAAAGGTGCTTCTCAATACTGTATATTAGAATATTATCAAAAAGTTGATTCATTAAAACAAATAAACATTTGAAATATATCAGTCTGTGTGTAATGTCTCACAATTTATACAAATTAAAAAAATTTTTAGAATTACTGTCATAAATCAACTTTTCCATGATATTCTAATTTATTGAGATTCACCTGTATTTGTTGATATATAGTTGTGTTAGGACACTTTATGGCCTGAATCTGGACTGAAACATTAGGCAGGGAAATTCCTTGCAGTTCAGCATGCATATGCAATGATTACAGATGTCAATCTGAGATAATAGGGATATACACAAGTATGCAATCATGAAGTCATTGGACAGTGTTTATATGGCCAAAAGTTTGAGGATACCAAACCATCACACCTACAGTAAGTGTTCCAATTTTCAATAACTTACATTCCTCTGCTAGGGCTTTCCTTTAGATTTTGGAGCATGGCTGTAGTATTTACTCACTGAGTCTGAACAGCTTTAGTGAGATCAGTTATTGATATTGGACAAGGAGGTTGAGGGTCAAGGTTTCCGTGTCCTAAATGTGCTGTGTGGTTAAGGTTAAGGCCATTTGTGTCCTTCCATTCCAAACTTGGCAAAGCAGAAGGAAATTATAATGTTAAAGCTTACAATGACATTCTATATATTTCTGTGCTTTCAAATTTGTGGCAGCAGTTCAGGGAAGATGCATATATGGTCAGGTGTTATATAGTCTATTTATACATTTACTCATAAATTCTTATAAGCAAAAACAAGAAACCAATTTTGGCTGAGGGCAAAATTTATTTACTGCTCGTGCACTGAAATAGCAGGTTTTCATGTGGGTGTTAACAGCACGTGTCAAGTAGGGAAGACGTAGCTATTTCATCTTCGAGAAATGCTCATTCGTGCTACATTTTTGCTTCACCTATACTCTCCATTTCCTCTTTATAGTCATATCACTACATTGTGTGAAACGTAGTTCTAACAAAGTTCTAGCCTAAGTCAAATTTGTATGTCATACCAATTTATGTCTAGCCAGTCCTGCTTAACTCTGGTTTTATTTAAAACTGACTTCAAAGTTTACATTGCTTTAAATTATTATGTACAATCAGGTTATTTGTCATGAAAGTGTTAGATAGAATTATAAACACCGTGCTTTAATTACAGTGTTAGCACACTGTTTGATGCTGAAACCTAATTATATAAATAACTGCATTTTTCCTGCAACCTTATGGGATTTGGGGCGGGTGGCACATTACATTCAGAACAATAAAAAAAAAAACTTTAACTTGTTTTAAAAATGAGTTATTAAATACATATGTGTGTAGGAGAGGAGGGGAGATCTACACCTTATACACCATCTGCTAGAGAACATTTCAAGTCATGTCACAACACAAAATTGTTATAGGAGTGATTTAATAAGCAGAACAAGCCTCCAAAATGGTGATAACAGTACTTAACTATAACTTCTTTCAATAACTACCACTTACCTGCTCACAATCCAGTAGAGATTGGAGTCTTTCTCTAGTGACTTGCTCTGCTTTCTCAGTCCACTCTGTAGGAGAGCTTGCTTCAGCCCTATTAAACAAATACATTGAAGTAGTTAAAGCCCAACAACATGCTCTCCTTTAGACAAAAGTCCCTCGATGGACAAGTGGCCTGTCATGGTCCTTTACCTGAGTCTGTGAATATCCGCCATTTCCTCTATACTGGGTTCATTCAGTTCTCTCTGCCTGTTTTCTGTTAAAGTATCCAGCCAGGCTTGCCTGAATTGCACATACAAACATTTATAAATTGACACAATCTTATGAATGACACTAAAATTATATTTGTTGAAGAGATTTAGCTTAGGGAATATGTTAATTGCCCAAGACTAAAATTAATTCTACAAGTAATTTATGGCAATGACTCATTTGTAATTAGACTTAAATGCTTAGCCTGTGGCTTTCAACTACAATATGAGATGAATGAATAATTTAAACTACTTAAATTATTAGAATCTATTCCACAGAAATAGTCAGGCCAATTTATTTTTCTTATACCTTCCATTTTGAAAAACCTCGCTAACTGTTCGATTAATAACAGCAGGATGATAATAACAAGACATTTTTACAGTGGAAAAGGGAGATGGTGTTTACTTCGTCAAAGCAAAATGCATGACGTAATTTCTTAAGTTCCAAGCTCTGTTTTAAAATAATGGTAAAGAAAGATGTAGGGGTTCACAGAAACCTCAAAATGCTCAGAAATGTAAGGAAAGTGCTCTGATGCAAAGAACTTGTAATAGGATGCACAAAAAAAAATATATGACTCAAGTGTTTCTGTACAAGTTAAAATAAACATATAAAACTGTGATGCAAGTAGACTCAAGATGTGTATGACCTGAGGGTCTTATTTTGGTTGTCTCTGATGTTTTCGGTGCTGGTCTTTCCTTGGCTTTGGATTTTTGCATGCACATCCATGGGCTGTGATGAATTCTTTCCAGGGGAGAAAAGACATCTTGGCTCTGGTCTGCTGGACACAGCTCTGCTAAACCAGACACATACACTATCAGTCAAAAGTTAGGGCACACCTTCTACCTCCAAGGTTTATCCTGATTTTTATTCCTTTGTACATTGTAAAACAATGCTGAAGGCATTCAAAAGATTCAATAATCCTCTCTGAACGGGCGATATTAAGACTGTGACTGGTACTGTATATTATCAATGCTCTGTGAATAAAAAATATGCTGAATAAAAGTTAAGAAGAGCATATAAATAAATAAAAAAATAAATATCTACCTTGCTAGTACTTCGTCCCTACCATTGCCTCAATGCATAACAACCTCCATGTCCTTACCATATGCTTATTTTATTAGTGAAATAACTGAATAAAAGTCTTATTTCCAGTTTCCAGCGGTCACTGTGTTAGCTGAACTATAAGCTAGCTAGGCTAACAACTTTTGGAGCTACTAGCCATGTGCCAATATCTTTTGTTAAAATTAGGCATAACTATTTTTTATAAGTTTCTTTAAAATTATAACATTTATTTTATTTCATCAGATCAAAGAAAGGGAAGGGATCAGTGGGGCAGGAAGGGAGAGAGAGTAAGAGAGAGAGAGTGCAGAAGGGGAGGATGCACAGGTGAATAGATAATGAAATGTGATAAAATGCTGTGGCAAGCAATTAGTGTTGAGCAAGTTAAAAGACATGAAAGAGTTGCCTATAGAACTATGTGACTTTTCCCCCCTCACAGAGAGAGATGGAAGTAGTCCAGCAAGAATATGAGAAGGTGAGAACAAAGTTATTTTCAAGTCAGAAATGCATTTGCAGTTTTCTAATAGATATATGCATTATGTGTGACAAGATTTCTTGTCATGTCTGTACCAGGGGATGGAGCTAGTCAGAGACAGAAAACGATTTGATGACCTGCCCAAGCCTGCACATCCTCATACCAAGTTTATTATTCACAATCAATCACAACTATGTGTTATTTTTTAGTAAAGATTTTTCATCAAATATCCTCGGTTTTTATTCAGTGCCACCTTAAAAGGTTTGATGTTTCCACTGTGTCAAAATCAATTTAAAAAAAAGTCACGACCATGTGTGTAGCCTTTAGAAATTGGGAATAGGCTGTTGAGAACATCCCTGCAAAAATAGTGTATGCTCAAAATGGAAACACTATAGCTTCAAAATTCTTGTCAAGGAAACATGGCATCTCTTGCTAGATCCTCCAGTGTCACTTAGAAATAAGATGACCTTGTTTCTTTTTTCACTGAGATCTTTGATAGTTAATGAAATGGTTACATTGAGGCATAACATATCAAATAGCTTTAGATAAATATAAAATTTGCTAATACTGGAACAACAAATTGATGCATTACAAATTGGGTGCTTTTATACAAAGTTAATGATTTTATGATATTTAACTACACTAGCTAGGATATTTAGAACATATTTCTATGGTGTGCATCCTCATTCTAAAATTAATGTGAAACAGCCTATATCCTTGGATAGCATCATGGGTGGAAATGTCAAACCCCCATGTTGAACACAAATTTACACCCTTGTGTGAATCAGAGCTAATATTAACTCAAACACTTATGCATACCTTTAATACAATAAAGAAAAATACAATTATTGATATATGTAAAATATACTATATAACATAACACCTATTTGAAATTAATATAATACTATATAGTAACCTAAAATAAAAAATTAAAATGATTAAATGAAAATGTGTCCAATTTTGGACATGTATTTAAAAATAAGATGTTTTACAACATTCAAAGTGACCATAAATGTAAATTCAGTCAAGCAATTGAATCTCCTACACCCTGAAAGATTCAAATTGCGAGGATAAAGAGCAAATTGTGCTTTTTCACATGGATGTGTTGATGACTGACCGTTGATTGACGGGAGAATGAGGAGACGTAGGGATCCAGGGCACTGATGCTTCTCTCTGTGGTAACAGACTTTCTCTAAGCTTGGACGCAACAGTGGGCTGCTGAAATCCAGCATCACGAGCATGAGCATTCTGCTGTAGGTATAAAGCATTGTTAAAGCATGGGGTATACTAAAAGTCTTAAGTTTAGCAAAATGTAGTCATATTTATCAATCCTCTATATCAGGGGTCATCAACTATATTTGTCAGAGGGCCAGAGTTTTACCAAACAATCTCCTTGGGGGCCAGACCCCCAAGAAGAAAATCAAATAAAAATCTCATTTTGGCTTAACATTATGTTTAATGTTTATACTTTTTCCATTTCATTACAAAACTCAAACATTTGATTTAGGCTCCCCTCACCTATACCACAGTCAACCACTAGGAGTGATAGATATTTTGAATCAATTCTAGTTTCGCGTTCGTTTTTATTTTTTTGTTTTTTTAACCTGTTTGAAACAATAAATGCCTAACGCTTGTCTGTCTGAGTCTGTCCTCATTTCGGAGTATAGCCTAAATATAGTCATAAATGGTGGTTATTCTGACATGAGACTCAGTTGTTGTTATTTTTAGTTGCTTTAATAGTGTGGACTAGAGACCTGGGGCCTCATGTCATTGCTGCGTACACACAAAAACTTTGCTTATGCCAGTTTTCACGCTCACGGTCGGATTTACTAACAGTGAAATGAACGTGAGAACGTGCGTTCTGCCACGCCAACTTCATGTCTGGCGTACGTGTATTTCTTGTGTGTGTTTGTTTTATTTCCGTTGGCGACTCCTAGAGGC
>JAOTQY010000050.1:13741966-13762665 GCA_026413445.1 Dolichallabes microphthalmus
ACATGAAGTTTAAAGAAAAAAAAACCCTGTTTTCTATTTGGTTTTACCGGTGTCAAATGGTGGTGGAATTCATGTAAATGTATCGATTTGTTTCCTGTCGATTTGTTTTGCAGGCGAGAGTAAGAGCGCAGGGCCGCAGTATACGTTCGGCCAAAACATATAAGGTAGAGAACATGCCAATCTTTGCATCCGTCACCTTTTCTAAATTAAATGTTTCAACACTACTTCAGGAGTCCTCGGCCTTTAAAAGAATACACAGTCTTGACCCGTGACTTATTCTTTATCTGATTTGTCATTCTCCTATTTTAAATTCCCCTTAAAACATTTCAGAATGAAGCATTCAGAATGCACAAGTGATAATTAACAACACACAAATTAATTATATTATGTGGACGTGTAGAATAGAAAGGGAACCAGGTTGTTATACTAAGAACATGTGGGACATTATTCTAATGTAGGATAGTTAGCACTCCTTTATTACATTTGTTTACTCGCGGAGCAAAGCGGAAATATTGCTGAAATATTTATTAACATAAAAAAAACTAAAGCGTCATATATTTGTAAAACGTCTGTCAATCTTCCAAACCAATTTTGGCAAAAATGGCCTAATCAGCGATATGCTTAGAATAGAATTGTAGCATGCAATGGAAGGTTACTTACAAATCCATGCTTGTCTGAAATGTTGTTCGTCAGTTTGAGCTTATGGAAAGCGACAGGTTTCGCCATCCACTGCTCTCCTGTAGCTGGACTATCCGGGTGGATGTACATGCGCTTGGGCATCTCTGGGTCGGCTTTCCCCGCTACCATCCAGCGCGAGTTATGGAACTTGTAGCGGCAGTCATCAGCGGCCACGATATCCATCAACAAAATATATTTGGCTTTTTTGTCAAGTCCATTTATTCGGACTTTAAAGGGAGGAAACATTCTCCTGGAAAATATAAACCCGGTTGCTTATTAAGAATATTAATCTATAATCATATTTTAATTAACATAAATTACACTATAACCACAATTTATTGCCTAAGGAAAATCCATAAATATATGTCAGTATTACAGTAAGGACTGGACTACATATAATATAAATCTAATATCATATATAATTTACCCATATGCAAATGTATTTATAGATTTTGTTGTTGTTGTAGTTTTTAAAAAATCTCTCAAAACACACCCAGAAATGTAAAGCAAAATATAATATTTTAATTATTTTAAAATATATTATTTGCTCACACTTTTTTAAAAACGGGTTCTAAAAAAAGGCATCTACTTTTAACTGTCTAACAACACTTACAACAAAATGTGTGCTCTAAACCTCACAAGATCCGTATACACACTTTGCGAAAGGCTATTTAAATTCAACATTGTGTCCATGTGGGTAATAAAAAAAAGTAGCCTGCAAATCCGGTATATATTTGGACCTCAGGACAAATGCATAAACGTCTTCAATCACGTTATATTTTAATAGTTTCTAATAAAATCAGGTAACGGATAATATTTATTATACATTTAAGATTGGTATCAGAAACACGGATCTGTTCGCTTAGGGAAGATACAAGAACATTTATATTACACATACAATACTATTACAGTAGATTTTGAACATTTAGGATGCGGAATTTAACTGCAAAGTTTATTACCTGCCAGATTTAGTAATAACCATCTCTGTTCCTAATTTGTGGAACTGGTCCCATAGATCCTTCGCTTCCAGTGTGACTTTTGGATCATCTTCCACCTCCTCCTCCGGCTCGAGACTTTTGAGGCTGCGTAGATGAGCGGCCTGGTGGTGGTGACTGAGCGCCGGATGGAGCGCAGCCTCGGCGGCTCCGGCCAGACTGTGCTCCGGTAGCGGCTTAGTGAGAGCAGCGGGCGGCAGCGCTAGAGCCGGGAAGAAGGAGGGCTGAGCGGCCGCCAGGAACGCTGACATGGGGAAGTCGGTGGGCCGGTGAGCGTGGAAAGGGTGGTAAGCCATGGCACTGCCTGAAAAAACTGGATCTCTCATCGGTGCATCCAAAATCGCTGAAAATTCTGATATTTAAGTAATGTTTTTCCTCTGAAAGCGGCGCTTATCCAAAAGGAATATGCCGTCGTAGCGCTCGAAAAAGAGAACAGCGCTGAGGTAATCTTCTACCGCAGTCCAAAGTTTCTGTATTGGCGTTCAAAAGTGAGAGAAGGCAGAATTGCTACAGGGAACAAGAGCTTGAGTTTCCCCTCTAGCTGCTGATTTCGCCAGGTCCCGTACTATTACCGGTCAAAGTGAGCGCAACGACACTTTGAAAGGAGGTATTTGTTTTCTGCGCGCGCCGTTCTCATAAAAATAAGATCACTCTCTCTCGACGCAGATGCCCATCAGCACGATCATGTTCTGAGAGAGAAGCGGAGGTGTAGCGGCTTAGTTCCTGCCCTGTCCACTGCACAACTGTAACTATCTCACACGTCCTTCCTGCTCCGCTCCCAGTACTAATGAACCAAGCCCCTTGATTGCTGATTTTACGCTTTTCGGACCAATTGTGAGCCTCCATAGGCGTGGTTTTGACAGCTCCGGCCAGGCCCAAAGAGAGGCGGGTGGACAAGAAGGTGTCGGAAGCATTAGCAGTAAGAAAACATGTCAACAGAATAAAATATTAACCAATGACAGAAAAGCAGGGGAACTCCCTCCCACACGTCGGAGCCGGGCGGGTCAGCGCTCATTCCTCAGCCGCAGCTCGGACACACCAACTCGATCAGCTTTTCACTTTCTAATCCCGATGAGACGATGCCAGGCTTGTGCGAGCCACCAAATTCACTTCCGATGCAATGGAAACCAGGAATTACGATTACTGACGTTAACTATGGCACTCTTTAGTATTCAACCTAATCAGTTAAATAGGAACTAAAGAGCCTACTAAAATAACGCGACCATGTTGATAGATTAACATACTGTTAGCTACATAGCTACTTCCATCGGAGGAATACCATTTCCCACCGGGTGCACGTGTTTACAAACATGTACAATTATTTCGGCGCTTTTGCCATAATAGTCCATTCTGTAGCTTATACTGCGATCCCAAAGCAAGACCAATAAAATGCTACAGATTACAAAAGCGGCTCCGTATTCATTGTTGTAGTCGCACGGGTAAATTTAGGGAACGGCTTGTATCATTTATGAACTATTAAATCTGTTTGATCTCATCACTAGCCAGGCGAGAGAAGAGGCGACTTGTAACGTGGACACTGGCACTTTAAATGCAGCCCGGGTCACTGGAAAAACACAAACCTAATGCAATACAAAGACAAGACCAACGGAAGGAATATGAAGACAGTGTAAAGATAAGTTTGGTGAGTGCCTTCTTCTTGTTGAGCCTGCTAATCTGCTTCATATCTGAATGACATGCCGAACAACTTGTATTGATGGGAGATTTCAGCACATCAGCAAATCTATGGAACGTACTAACAGCACACTAGTTACAGATTTGAATGGTGCTCTAAGATAACCACTTATGGTTCTAGTAAAATTATAATGTAAAAAATATTTTTGTGACCGATAAGGATCTTTTATTATTATTATTATTATTATTATTACAATTATTAAGTATTTAATGTTGTTGTTGATCTTTCGGCTGCTCCCGGCAAGGGGTCGCCACAGCGGAATATCCAGTCCGCACAACATTATTTAATAATATATATATTTTAAATAATATTATTAAATATGTTTTTAATCTTGGAGAAGAAAAATGCTGAGTAAAGATGTTCTCTGTAAAGTGCACTATAGCGTTAATCAGCAGTGCTCTGTAGTGGACACTGGCTTTAATTGGATGTGGGGTGTTGTACAGTCTCTTGGCGCCAGTCGGCTGATGGACCGCAATGTCCATTGGCATATCGATCTTAAAATGTCCAGCAGCACGTTGCGCTTCTCTGTGCAAAATGTCAATGCTGTTAATTACTGATATAATTTTTCTAGAATGAATGAGGCATCAGTTAACAGCAAGGATTTTCCAAAACACCCAGCGTAAGATATCCTAAACAAGGTCTGATCTCTTTCACACGTTTTAACGGTGAAGCTGCCGTGGAAGAAGAGTGCAGCAAAGAGTTGTGCTTCCAATATTAACCCCTTAGTGGCTTAGTCAGTAGCAACACACAAACACACACACACACACACACATGATCAAATGACTACGATGTATAATGCAATGTATGATGGATAATGTCTTTACAGCTTATATATAAACATATATAAACCTCTACAGTATGAGAGTACTAAAATGTACTAGAAAACTAGTTTTCTTGTCAGCAGAAAATAATTGAATTATCATTTAATTTTGTCACGTTCACAACTATACACAGTATGACATGCAGTGAAATGCTTAAAATCTGCAATTTGTAAAACAGTATGCAACAGTTTTGATTTACTATTTAATCCTCAGAGATACTTGTTGCTCAAATGCAGCATTTTGTGTCAAACGAATGACGACACGAAACTTGAATTTAACTTACAAATTATAAAGAAAACATGTCATAATAACCACACAATAAATGTAAAAAACATTAATGTTTATCAAAACATTCACTACATGTATTTAGATAAAGTTAAACATATGTAGTGATATCGCCTAACATACAATCTGAATATTTTAATAGCTTTAAAAAAACAACCACCCGATGTTAAAAGGCTTGCAGATTCATCAAACAGCAAAAATACATAAATGGCCATTTGACCTAATTGCAATAATAATAATAGACAATTAGGCGTGGTATTTTAAAAAGATTTGGCATATATGTGATAAAAGAATCAAAATAAAAAATAGAAAAAAAGGAAATGATTTTAATACTTGTAAAACTGTAGACTAATGCCTGCACATTGTCAGTTAAAATCAAATTGTTAATTAATGTAATGAATGTTAAGTCAACTGTCAACTAATTTAACCATAGAGATTTAATGTAGATTTTTTTTAATTTTGTTTCTTTCTCGTCGGGTAATAAATTGTAAATGAAGTGAAAAAGACTAATTCATATAATTAAGACTTTATTGATTTTAGTTGTTTAAGTCTAACCACATGATAAAGAAGTCTCTCTTTCTCTCTTTTTTATCTTGCAGTCGCTGGACTTGGCGGCAGCGCTGTGATTTGTTCATTAGAGCCTGTAAGCGCTCTGCTCTGCTGAAGTGTTTATATGCTAAAGGGAGCCGCTGACTCGCCCTGATCAATAGTCTATGTTTGATCTGTGGGCTTGAAACTGTGACACAGGACGATTTCAAGTGGAAAGAGATTAAGCACACATGGGAATGGTAATGGTTTTCCATGTATATACTTAAGGAACTAATCACATCAACAGAGTCACTGCAATTACGTCCGATTTATTTTTCCTAGGGCCTCGGTCCTCACTGACACACATCCAGCCCGACGAGAATGTAATCAAGCGCTGAGCCATTATCACACATGACTTTAGAGCTGTTCATGCTGGAAAGTTTGCAGAGCTGCTGCTAATAGACAAATCTCTGCCGTTAAACACAGCATTAACCTACATTTCTGAATTATAGGCTATAGGAGCGGGTGAATAAGAGCTTTAATGACACGGTGAATAGGATGCAACCTTGCAGGATAAAACCCTGCTTTCACCAGTACTGTAGTTACCTACTGAATAAATCATGTACCGCCTTATTTGCTCGTGGATGGGTGTCTCTGAATCCACTGTTTGTTTTTAATTTGATAAGACACACGAACTGTTATTATTATACAAGAATATCACTTTATATTGTTATATTCTTGTATTCGTGCTCTTACATGAATACTTTTACATACTGCATTAATGGCTTAACCGCCTAACTCCTTCAGAAGCTCCTTCCCTACAGCTATTTCTATAAAAACTGCATGCTACATTTAATGACTCTTTTTGCCATTATTAGTAACTAATACAGTTGCTAATACATCTCTCTCTCTGTCATACTAAATGTTTTCAATAGAATGCATGCACCATAGCTTCCAGTGGTCATTCAAATGGACTCGTTCCTGTCTTTCTTTTTCACTTTTACATGATTGCCCGTTCCTTTAATCTTTTCGCCATCTCTGCATCATCTCTTTTGCTAAATTTAGCCGCTAGACTGAGGCATTGGCGCCAGACCGTTTAAGACCTGTCAAAGTCCCTCATATTTCCTCTTGTCACAGGGATCCCACCGACCAGCAGCGCCAAGTCCTTCTTTCCTCTTCTCTCCTCTTCTCTCCTCTCTGCCATGCCCTCTATTTCATTTAAATCATCCATGTGTATAATTCTTCACATTTCTGCAGTCACAGTTAAATACTTAAATGTAGTGGAGAACAAAAGTAGAAAACAATAAGGGATGCATAGTTTGTTCTAGGAGCAGTTGCAGTATCAATTCTCTCTCTCTCTCTCTCTCTCTCTCTCTCTCTCTCTCTCTCACACACACACACACACACACACACACACACACACACACAATTTATTTTCTCATATTACAGGTAACAGGCTTAGTAATGTGACTTACTGGCTAATGAATTGATTAGCAGGAAGCTCTGTAGGCTGAACTCTGAGTGCGCCGATATAAAAGCGTCCACCGAGAGCATCTGATTTATTGCTGTTTAGTTGCATTTGCGGACGAGCAGATATGACTTGCATATGTCTATGTGATTACAAGCCATGATAAATTTACTGAAAGCCCAATAGCTAAATATTCCCAGAAATAGGTGATATCTTTATTGAAATACAACAATAATGACCTATTGTAGGAAGGCAAACAGGCTTTAATGTGTTCACTTATCAGTTTAATATGACTGAGTTTTGCTGAAGCGCTGTGCTTTCCCTGCATGTAACAGCTGGGGGCGCTCTAATTACCCCTGGGACCGTGTTCTAGCTCAAACAAAACGCATTGCGAGTCTATGTGGAGCATTTTAACATCGCTCATCCCCCAAGCAGGCAGTTACTGTAGCTTACACCTGTTTGAGAACATTATGAGTACATTTGAACTGTAACTATATATTTGCAACTTGTAAAAGAATGATTTAAAAGATTGCATTTAATTTCCTATATTCCCTATATAATCTAACCAAATATAACCTTTAATAACATATTGTTTATTATATAGTGTTAAGTCGGAAATGCGTTAATTTATTATTACAGCAATCAAGCAAATTACATTAAATATCACAACAGTATGCGTTTAGACGTGGATAAATCTATAGTCATAGTGCAAAATACTGTGCAGTGCAACTTTTTAATTATTTAAATTTTTAGTTCAAATTACTTGCCCTCTCAATTTTATAGGTTAAATAATAGCGCATAGATTTTACCCAGTATTTTATAGAAACGCACCTAGCATCTTTTTGTCCAGAGCAAACTAGAGAAACCTGAACACATAAAACAATAGTAATATCTATATTGAGCACAAATCACACGAAAGAGCTTAAAATTTCCGCTGACAATAATGAATAAAGAATGGAATCAAAATGTCACCTTGTCTTTTAAACAAACGAAAGGGGTTTCTTTCTGCAACACCTGCTACCAGAAATATCTTTCACTAACAGCACAGCTATGCGCGCTTTTCTCTACTCATCCAAAAAAAGATCATACTGCAAAAATGTTGTATACAAGTTTTATAATTATATTTATATTGAATTTATTTAAATGTAATGTTTTCTCAGCAGGTTTTATAAACACAGAATCAGTGCGCTGCAGCCTCAAATGCAACAAGTGTTCACCAGTTTTCACTCAGACGCCAATGAATCATATTTATATTAATTTTTGAATTATGTTGCCTTTTTATTCTATTCTTTTGATCTTATCAATTTAAAGCGACATTAGTTTAATAAGCTCTTTGTGATCTTGTTTTAAATTTATGTTTCGCGGCATGAGGTAAAGATAATATCCAGATGGAGATTAGACATGATTTCAAGACATAAAAATGTAGCAACGAGCGGTTAATTTTCTAACTAATTTAGTGATTCGATTCCAACAAATTTTCTTATTCTTAAGAGCAGATTACAATAGAACGATGCAGTGGCTTATTTAATTTCAACGTTCTAATATTATGATAAAAATATTTTGCATACAGATTGGTGATCCCAAAGTTCTTTTTACAAAAAAAAAAAAAAAAAAAGCAGAGCGGTTATATTTCTCTCAACGGCTTAAACAAGTCGCATAATTACTCTGATCGATGAATGCAATTAAATACTGTTTAAAAATATACAATTACGTGTGACTTCAGGTACTTTATAATTATAATGAAATTGAATCAGCCTGGTCTGCATAAAAAAGTTTTTTTTCACCTTGAGGTCTGAAGTAAAATAAATGAAAATTGCGGCTGCAGTTCTGAAAAACGGAATTACGTATACAATAGAAATGAGGTATATGTGCAGAATCTTTAAATGACATTCAATAAAATCATTTATAAAACAATACAGTAACAAGAAAAACGTCACGAGCTCCAGGTAGTTTCATGTTAGTGTTAGGCTTAGCTTAGCTTCTTTACTTTTTCAGCTTCATGTTTGTTTTCCCGATAATTTATCCGTAACTAATTTATGAGCTCATAAAACACAACGTCCTGATTTGTCCCACATGAAGATGTTTTTAAACGATATATTCAGGTTCACAATACTATACAAATACTTTTGCAATAATAATAACAACTTGTATATGAATCGATTAACAATTGGATGAAGCTGTTCTATGATACACATCCTGAAGCAGCATTCTCGGGTATTATTTTACTCAGCATTGTTAAAATATTAAGTGACTTTGCCAGTCCTCTTGGATTCATGAAAAGTAATCTTAAACTTGGTAGGTATTCAGCTGACCTTCAAAAGGAACCTTACAATCCACATATCAGCCCCACTCCATTTCAAACTGTCACTCTGATTTATAGTATTCACCCAAACTTATCTTCCCAACAGAGAGATCTGACAGTGGACTAGTGGGAGGAGAGAGAAATAATGTCACCTCTCACCACCTGGCCTGACATGATTGTGTGTGTGTGAAGTGTATGACTTACTTCCAGGGATGTTCTCAGCCACCAATGAACTCATCACTGAGCAGACGGAGTACAGCACTGGCTACAGAGAGCCTCGTGTGTGTGTGTGTGTGTTTGTTCCTACATGCCTGCTGCTCATCTGTTCAGTGCAGAACTGGAGATCTGCAGAAGGGAGATTAAACTAGTTCCCCTGTGTCCTGTATCTCAGACTCTACATTCCTCACTGATGTACAGGTGTAGAGGGTTTACAAGAACGCCCTGAATTCTTATAGTTCCGGAAAAAAGGGTGGGAAATAAAATAAGGTTTTAAGGATAATTTTAAGATCTTATTCGATAAATTAGAATGAATAAAATTCCAATTAGAATTCAGCATATACCCTGGAAAGTTCATCGCCTTTCTAGGAATGCAAAATAATGTTCATGAAATATGACTTTTAAAAAAAATGTTTTCATTTACCACTAACACCTTATCTTACAGTATGAGATCAGACATGATGAACTGCTTTAGCCTATATGTACCAGATTTTATTTATGTGTTTGTGAATATTTTTAATAAAGGCTATTGTTATGGCTCACTATCAGCTTTGTTACTGGTTTTATTTCGGTTATTAGGTAAGGATTTAAATAAAAGTATGTTATGAATATTGTTTATATCATTCAGTGTAATGTAGAATAAAAAATCGAGAATTCTACACTTAGCTAAATTTACCTAATTCCTCACTTAGATGTTTAATAAACATAATTAAATAAGTGTTAATTGATTAGAATGTTAAAATTAGCTCATCATTTTGTTAGTTAAATAGTTGGTTAAATACAGAACAAAACAGAATTAAGGAGGAGGCCAAAAGAAAAAGCAGCTGCCAGTTTTCACTTGTTTAAGTTTAAGGAATTAAGAGAAATTGTAATACCTTTAGAAGCATGGCAGTTAAACTGAAATGTAAATGATAACATAGTTTAAGTAACGCTTTAATTATTTATTCTCTCTTCATACTGTGTCTTAGCTCAGTATTGGCATTGACACATAACCATAAATGTTCAGAATGAACAGTTCATCATTTAAGTAAAGAGACACAGAGCAATGCGCATTTGATAGAACATTTCATTTGCAAGGATTTATATTCAAAAGGATAAAATCAGTGTCATTTAAAAGCATACTGCAGTTTACAAAAAGCATGTGCAATGCATTCATGGCAATATAATCATGCCAATATTGACCTTTGTAAATCATTCAGCAAGTGAGGCCAGCAATCCCTTCACATCACATGCACCTCAGTGTTGCTACACTGTTCAATCCAACTGTAACAGTTTTCATTATGCCACAAACTGAGCTGAAAGCTATTACAGCAAAACCTTCATCAATATCACTGGAGTTTCTTTATGTCCTGACATGTTATGTCCTGTCTAGTTTAGCTGAAGAGAATAGCTCCTTAAGAAAAGCCATAAAGAAGCAAACTGATATGTGAGTGCACGCATTTGTTTGTTCAGAGAGACAGATTTGCTACACAGTTATTTACTCCCTCTAAACAATACATTACACACAGACCTCACACACCTAAAGAGATGTTGAGTAAAGATGCTTCCAAAAACATATCTTAAAAATTTTAAATGGAAACCAACAATAAGTGGCTCAGCATGCAGCAATCAATAAACATAAATGGCAAACATAGAACATACAGGACACAATGGCAGTCACATGAACGTAATTTAGTAACAATAATACTAACAATAATAATCCATTCATGGATGTAATGGAACAGAGAATCAAATATACAGAGAAACTGTATGCAATATTATAACACAAACAGCAGTATTAGTTGACATTTGTAATCACAAAAAAAGAAAAAAAAAGTAATTTCTATCACCTCAAGTAATAATATAAAATACTAAAATGGTCTGAAAATATGCTTTATCTTATGAGATATAAATGCAATGTTTGTATGATTTTGAATGATCGAAAACTGACATTTAATGTAAATATTATAATTATACAAACAACAAAAACAAAATTAAGATTCAGCAACAAGTCAAAGAAAGTTTGCATAAAATGCCTGTTAAAAGTACACTAGCAGTGAAATGCTTGGACACACCTTCTCTACAGTTACTATTTTCTACTACTAATAATATAGATAGTAACACAATGAAATAACACGTATGGAGTTACATAGTGGGCAGGCAAAGTGCAATAAGTGCCCACTATTTTACAATTGGAGTTCTGTGTTTTTGTAATAAAGCATTGCACTCTTCTGTTATCTTTATGAAGGAGCTACATCAGAAGGCTTTTCCCAATTTGTTCTATGTGAAAACTTGTGGGGAAGCATTAAAAAAAATAAAACAAACAGAAAAAATAATATTACAACTTTATTTAGAAATACAATTATATATGTATACATGAATAATAAATCTGCCATAGAACAAAATGGAATAGAACAACTTTAAGCCTTTTCAGAATGTCATTTAGGCAAAAGAAAATAAATCTTTAATCTAACCAAACCTTTGACTGGGAGGGAATCAAGAAACAAACAACATGTTGAATAACAAACACATACATGAAGCTATGACATTAATAAACACTAATGCCCAATGAAATGAACATGTGGCCTGAACAGGTTTCTACTGCACGCAAGCAATTTTCGATGTTCAATTCAATGTAATGTATTTAAGAGAGGGATAAACTGGCAGCTCTGAGGGCTTTTACACAAAAATCACTTGCAGCAGCAAGTTTTCTCGCATACACACTGCATAAGACAACATGTTTGTTACACAAGTAAGAATCAAATGGCAAAGCCATCTCGGTTTCCACCCTGATGTGAAAGGATTTTCAATGCTCTTCACTCGACTGTTGGTTGGGTGAAAGGAGAAGTCAACACACCACGACATCCATCTGGACAGAGGAAGGGAAGCAGCTCCCTGCGATGGGATAGAAAGGTGGGACTTTTCACGGAAGAGAAGCCACTCTATGGGAAAGCGGTGGGATAAAGGCTGAGAGGCTGGTTCTCGTTGGTGGGCAGAGGAGAGCGGTAACCTTCAAAGTTACGAGGAATGCTGCCACTTGTGGAGCCCGAGCTGTTACTCAGCGTCTCGATACTGCCTTCTCTCTGCAGTTCCGCTGAAAGACAGAACACGACACAGGATAGGAGAGAAACAGTGGATGGAAAACACAAAGAGGAGGTTAACTACGTCTGCATATTTAATTCCACATAATAGCTCTCTTTTGGAACTAGTCAATATAAATTCAACCTCATTGTCTGCAGTGAAAAATTAACAGAAAGACAGAAACAGGATTTGGTGAAAGCAGTGAGTGGCAAGAGGAATCAGATGGATGAATAATTTTTTTAATTTTCACATGCCCCAGACTAAATCCAACCACTCCTATAGTCTTACTACACAATTTACACAAGCGTTCACATCGAGAAAACAAAAAATTCATAAATGGTTAATTTATGAATATTGACATGATAATTTTTAAAGAACTGGACAACAATTTTTCTGCTAGTTTAAAATATTTTACAACATGATTTACCTAAAACATTAGGTAAACATTTTGCATGTGAAAGTTTCTATGTTTCTAAATGATAAAAGAATGAAATAAAGCTTGGCTTATTCCACACGTCAGCTGATCAGATGCACAAGAAAATAGCTAAAAAGGATGCGTTTCACATTAAGGGCTGAAATTACCTTTGCTATAAAGGCCATTTAAGGGATTTTGTCTGAGGGATGTACATTAGTGATGGACTGAACATTATTTATGAAAACTACGTACTCAATGAATTATATCTGAACATATTTAGTGGAAATGGGCCGATAGAAAATTGCATGTAGAGAAACCTTGATTTTAGCAGAACAGAAGTCCACATTCTAGTTCTTAAACATACACTGTACACCACACTCACTCAGCAGAATGAACAATTCATAAACACTGTTTCATAATGAACTATAAGCAAAGACACCAGCTACCCAAATAGTTAATTAGTGTTTAGTTAATTAGTTAGTGATTCCTATTTCTGTGTGCTCATAAAGAATTTAAGCTTGTTTTAGTCTATTTTAATGTCCTTTAACATTACAAGTTAGAACAACTGAACTGATGTGCTCTGATTTTTTTAACAAAACCACTCACATAGTTATACATTAATAAGTATTATACAGTATTATACAGAGATTATACTTATATTAGACACATAAAGCTTTATTACAGCATATTCTCTTGATTATATTTTTCGGTAGAACCATAACAATGATCTTAACAGATTTAACTACTTTTTCGCAAAAGCCTTTGCCATTGAAAATGGTCAATAAAAAATGCCAAAAATCTACTTTGAAGTGAATTAGGGGAAAGAGGGTCAGGTTAGATGTGGCCTCATGACCCAAGCTTAAGAAGGTTGAGAAGAAAGCAGGATGGCAAGGCTTCGGGTGGCTGCATTCCACTGGATGATATGTGCTCAGCAGGGAGGACAGTAAGGGTGTGTGTTTGCTTTGTACAGAGTGCACCATGCACATAACCCCATGACAGTAGCTCGTAAATCCAACATTGCTGCCTCAAAGTTAAGGGAGTGCACCAGTGAAGTGACCAGACTGCTGCTTTTCCTAGTGATCGATACAAACATGGACTTGAACCTTCTGGTTTAAATATGCACCAGCTCCAAGACATCCTGCAACCTGAGAGTGATCAGACGGAGCCTGCAGCAGGTCATGGGTCCAGTCTCTGGGCTGGACAGCACGGACCGACCATGTGCACCACAGACGGTAATCTAGGGTGGAAGATATGCGGTGGAGAGGAGTTTTTCACTGAAGTAAATAATGTTGTCACAGATACCCTCACAAGCACAGTTATAATACTGACACGTCACATGCAACAAGCTTCTCCAGCTACAATCTTCTATTAAAAATTCATTGATCCACTTCCATGAATTCATACCACTCTGCACATTTGGTCTGGAAGTGCTTGAATTAATTTGAGACGAGAAGTAAAGACACTTTACTTAAAGACACTTGGTTCTATCACAGACAAAAAATTGACCATTTTGACCATAGCAGAAATCCAAAACTCAAACATTCTGAGAACATCATTTTTACCCTGAAACATGGTGGTGGTAGCATCTTTTTGAGCTACCACTTGCAGTTTGCTTATATTTTTGACTGATCTATCTTATCTCTTCAAATGACACATAAGACATAAGTAAATTTCACTACGTCCATACATTTCTACATCTCCGCTGCATTCCATCAGCAGCCAGGACATGGCCCTTGGTGCTGTTTCAAGCCAGAATCTTTAAGGGAATAGGAAACCAGTGGCACACAGAAACTGCACTTTAAAGTTAATAGCTGGAAAAACCCCATAAACAATTTCTTGTCTTCAGCATTTACTGTACAATACCTAGACTGTTGTCGTGTAAGTACTGTACAGAGCAAGTTGAGCAGGTTAACAGTATAAATCCAATCCAGAGTGAACAGAACAGTTGGTCCTGAGGCGACCTGGCATTATGGAGGTCATGCAGCAGCAAAAAACGAAGATTGGGAAACCAGAGCCAGCAAGCCTGCATGTATCCCTTGTCTCCTCAGCATGCTTTCTCCTGATTCAGAACACACTGCTGCAGCTGGGGGCTTGTGGTGGCCAAGACAGATTGAGTTGTGCATTAGGAAGAAACGAAACAGGGATCAAAGTAAACAAAAAGCCCTTAATCAGACTGCTGGGTCTGAGCAAATGGCAGTGAGAGAGTCTGCCTAATTACTGCCCTTACTATCAAAGAGAGAGAGTGAGTTTGAGCGCAAGAGAGCACGACAGAGAGAGGGATTGAGAAGGGGGATGAAGTCTGTAACCCACACCAATACTATACTTATCCCATCTGATTGTTTTGTTTTGCACTTTAATCTCAATGTGGCGCAGCTGGCACTGGTTAGTGCTCTCACGTCATGCCGTTCCTCAGGCCGACGCTGTCATGGCCTTTAAGACATGGGCACAAACAGACACACACCTTGTGGATGTCGCTACTGCTGCTCAATGCTTCACTGCTCTGCGAGTCCTGTTACCTATTCCTTCACTTTGACCCGACTCTTACATGAGTTTTAAATTATTTTTTTATAAAGATTGATTAACTTGGAAATTAATGATTGATGTGTGTGTGTGTACATCGGTGACAATATTTTCCAGCCTTGTGTGTGTGTGTGTACATCGGTGACAATATTTTCCAGCCTTAAAGTAAAGAAACTCCCAAAGGGTTACGAGGAATAGTTATGAAAACAATCAGGCCCCGACACTCGGGCACCATCCACTATAACACGGGGGTGAAGAGGCAAACGTGGAGAAACTTATTAATAAGAGCGGAGTCTACATATTTCAACCTCATTAAAGAATGCTTTCAGGGTTGGACAGGTAAAGGTGGCAGGAACCTCACTACACCCACCGAAGCCCGCTTTCAATTACACCTAATGAAAACCTAGTGTAACCTGCCGTGCCCTAACGCACTCCATCCTGCAGCTCAGAAGGCTGCCAAGGGCACATTTCTCATATTCTCATTAGGTGGAGAGTCATGCTGACTGACTGGAGATAACGCAGGAGCTGCAGGGCTCCTGACATTCCTGCATGTGGACTTTCTGAGTAAGGAACATCTACATGCATTACAGGGGCCAGCTTCTGTTCTGGAGGATGGAGAGGGTCAGAAGGTCAGGCATGAGAAGAGACGGCACTAGTGGCATAAAAAAAAATCCAAGCAATACATCCTGATACGGCAAACTGCACACACACACACACACACACACACACACACACACACACACACACACACACACACACACACACACAGAGCTACATGGACAACTCTGTAGTCTTGCTCCTGGCTGAACACAACAGAGTGATAAGTGCCAGTCCTGCTTAAGCAGCATGTGCAAGTGCACTCACAAAGTATACTCTTGTAATTTCTAACCTGAATCCGGCAGTGGCAAAGCATTAACACAGATGTGAGAACAGCTGTAATTGCTCATAGACCAATTTTTTCACTTTGTCTGTTAGACAAAACAGCAGATAGTTACTGGGGAATGAGGAGGATTTTTAAAAGGTGAACTGTGCACAATGATAATCCACATCAACCATTTAACCAAGATTTACGACAATGTTTACTATTTTACAATCTACTGTATAATCCGTAATACATGCATAAATTAATTTATGTATAATATGTGAGACTAACCCGTACTTATATTGTTGTAGCTCAAGTTAAATAAAATCGAAAGCTAATTGAGATTTACAGCCCCAACACACACACATACACACACACACAATGATTCTTTAATTAAATGACCAGCAACACTAGTATATACAATGAGCACTGAAACTTGTCAAATTAAAATCTGTAAATTCTACTGAAACAAAGACTTATTACAGCTGGCACTGGAACTGACTGAACCGCTTTAAGCCTGAGACTAAAATCCATGCTGGCACGATGCAAGGTTCATGCCATTTACAATTACAAATCACTCCAGCCTCTGGCCTAAGTTGTGTTTTGATTCAATTAGCTGATGTGATTGTTGTCTATAATCCTAAATACGCCTTTGATTAACGAGTGCAGTCAGCACGCTAGCTCCAGGACTGGGTTCTAGTGTCTAGTGGTGATGACCAATGCTTCTTTTATGCACAGATACAGAGATTCGTCACACTTCCTGTTCGCCTCACTTCCTGCTGAGAAACAGCATAACCTTATACTCAGCTGGATTTTCACTAAGAACAGCTTTTCTCACACTAACCTAGTTCACATTAGCCTACAGCTCAGCTCATCAACTTTCCTTAGCATACACATGAGAGATTCAATAAAAAAAACCCGGCATGGTTAAATCTATATATCAGACATGATAAACATATAGAACAAAATTAGTACAGCACATAATATGGTGCCTAAGACTTTTGCACAGTACTGTATAATTATTAGTGATAATATAATTATTAATGATGCTCTGATGTAACAAATTTAAAGCATCCTGCAGGCACATAAATGAATGCAGATAATAATTTTTATGAAAACATAATTTCTTTTATATGTGCTTACATGCTCCCTCTCTATGTCCTGCCTTTCTCCCTCTCTCAAGTTCCACTTTCTGAGTGCCACTCCCTTGAGCAAGCTGTTAAGTGCAGTCTACACCCGCCCCCCATCAAATGCATCCCTTGCCCTCTTTGCTTTTGCTTTCTCACTTGTGAGGCGGTGGTGTAGTCAGTATGCCAGAGGCAGTGACTATCGCGGCTGAGATAAATGAGACAATAAGATCTCGTTCCATGACAGGGAGAGAGGAATGTACAGAGAGTGTGAAGGATGTAGAAGAAGCTGTATTCTGAAATAATTATTCACCATTTCACTCTGTCACATTAGACTCAACCTCTTGGCTGGCCAAAGAGTGTAACCCTGGAATGAATGGGTGAGTGCTGACGGGCAAAAACAATGATGGTGCTTTCTCTTTCCACTCTGCACCCCCACCCCCACCCCCACTCTCTTTTCAGTCACTGTGACAAATGGTCAAATAATAATCCCAAATAAAGGATTCAAATAACTCACATGGATGCTATTACCATTTTTGCCATCTTTAGGATGAAAAATCTTTATCATCTTTAGGCCTGAAAATTAACTAGGTCTGAGAAAAGACTAGAATGGACCTGATATTGGAGAAAAAAACACTAACTAGATTGAACAAATTCTGTAAAAAAGGCCATAGATTTCAGAGAACAGCTTGCAGTGCAACAATGTAAAGCAAGTTGAACTAGGTCATGAGACATATGGCCTTACATTAACAACGACAACCAGTGAACTAATCAGCAAAACAAATGTCAATGTGTGAAAACACTTTACATCAACTGACATATTTTTGGATAGTTTTTTTTTTGTTTTCTGAAAATGTTTATACATAAAGAGACCTTATAGGATTTAGAATTAATTTTACTACACTGATTTGTTATACTTTATTTTAATATTTAAATTTGTATTATAAGTGATTCACTTAGAAAAAGTGAAAAAGCAAAACGAAAAAGTTATAAGTATAAGTCATGCAAGTGCTTTAGTTAATTAAATTACTTTAAAGAAAAAACACATATATAATCTGGCTATCAAAACTGACTGATGCTCAAGTTTTCAGAATCAGTATAAGAATCAAAAAAGTGGTATCATACAATCTATGTTTATAAAAGCAATGCTGTCCACTTATTGTCACTCATTTCAAAACCAGAAACATGCAAATAAGAAGAAACAACCTGATCACAGTGTTATAATCACTGACACAGTGTTCGTGTTCCAGTGGCAGCGGTCAGATCTGTGGCTGTATTTGGGAACACAAAGCCACTAGCATGTCACATTGTGCCTCATAAGTGACGCAAAGGTTCTCACTGTTTACCTACAAGACAAATAAGAGATTTGAATATATCTGCTTAGGTAGGTAAGTGTCTGTTTTCCTTATGCAAATATATGCTGTGCAAGTCTACATATAAGTGCTCTACACTACACTTGAACTTTACTACTTGATCTCAACTCAGAGCTCGAGTATAGCACTAGCTACAGCAGAAGGCTGAAAGAAGCAGAATTAGCACCAGGTTTGTTTGTGTAATCTATCACACGTGTTGTGAAAGCAGGCGCTGTATGATTGATTAGCAGCGTGCTAATATCTTGCGTGGCGGGCGGCTGGGCCAGTACACTTTCGGCTATGCGTTATTGCTCTAGAGATTACTATCTTTTGCTGTTGAAATGAGCACTCAGTCATATAATGGCCCTCCATTGCACAGATGATTAAGTGTGGCTCAGTCCAATCCAAATAGCAGTATTACCTTCATCAACCAAAAATGGCAAACAAAATGGAAGGTTTCAGAAAGCCAGTCTCAAAAATTGCTAATGCTACATGTTTGATGAACCCACTTAGTTATTAGGAGTGTATGATTATGAGCTGCCGTCAGTTTAAGCGGGATGCTCACGTCATATGTTTGATTCATTTTTTCTTTAATCTTTTAATATTAGGCAGCCATGATAATTTGTCACTCTAAGATTCACTTTAAGATCTAATCTTTATTCTACCAAAGATTACTCATAGGTTTCGCATAGGGATGAAGTAATCTAGCAAACACACCAGCTGCTGGCTGTCACAGCATAGTTGTACACAGCTGACTAGGACTTTATTCTTAGGTGTGTGTGTGTGTGTGTGTGTGTGTGTGTGTGTGAATGAACTGTCCTAAACATGCCGTTAGGGTCAACAAAGTGCAACTTCTTTTACCAGAGAAGAAAAAAGAAAGAAAAAGCAGAAAGTGTCATAGCAGAGAAACCAGAGCACTGAGTCATAATCATCTTGATCATTGCAAAGTGGCTGGAAAATCAACATAATATCTCGAGACTGTTAGCAGACAAAAACAATTTTTTGGCAACGAAGCTTGTCTTTCTAACTGTACAGACTTTGTGCAAGGTAAGCAATAAAACAAGGTTGGGCATGAAATTCTTGAAAAATAAATCAAGAGCAGGGTAGTGTGATGCCCACCTCAATGCTTATTTTCAATAGCATTCATTTTCATCTTGTACAGTCATGGGGGCCTGACGTCTATACCAGGAGACTTTGGGCACAAGGCAGGGTACACATCCATCGCAGGATCGTGGACTGTGGGACTATGAAAGCTGAACTGTAGGTGAAAGCTGGAGTACCAGGAGGAAAGCCACCAAGCACGGGGTGAACATTCAAACTCCATGTACACAGGCCTGTGATGGGAATCGAATACTAAACCCTGGGGAGAGGTGCTGAGGTCACAACTGCTAATCCCTTTGCCACCTATTAACAACATGTTCAAGTTTTTTTTTTAATCATTTGTATTAATTATACAGACAGATTGTACATCTAGCCCCATCATCAGTATCATTTGCCCCTTGCCAATGTTGCTCAGGTCCAGGTTCTTGCTTCCAATACTTTACCTTTGGGAACTAACTGTTCACTTGCTACCTAATACATCCTACCCCTAGACAAGTGCTTTTGTAACTAGATAATGAATGTTTTTCATTTCACCTGTCAGTTGATTTAAGGTTTTAAGGTTATAGTTACTCAATGTGTATAGTGTATACATATAAACAGTTTGATTGCAAAACACGATAAATCCCATAAATGGTATTTTTGGACTTTTACTTGCCTTTTACTTGTATTGGCAAATAATTTTCCTCAGGCATGTAAAGCAGATACACTTAAATAAAATAAAATAATAAAATATTAAACAGTGAGGTAAAACCACAACACTTAAAGATACATGAATGCTTTCTGCACGGGTGACAGAAGATACAGTAAATCTATTGTGTGGGGAAAGATGTTGCATTCATCACATTTGGTTACATCTGCTACGCCCTGCTCTTCAATCAGGATTTCTGAAGTCATAATCTTAGGGGACCTTGAATGTGGATGCTGTTGGGTCAGAACAGAAGTTACATGGGATATACCTGTATTTTAAGGTGCAGTTGACAAACTACTAAAGTGAAACTGAAACTGGTAGAGGAGGGTGATGATGCAGTGGTAAAACTCTTTGTATTGTTTTTTTGCAATCTTCAAAAATCTTAATTAAACCTTAAGTAATTTTTTCCCCTTGTTCCAACTGGCTGGTAATTAGTTCTGTGTGTGTGTGTGTGCGTGCATGTTGGTGTTTTCTTTTTTCCTTATTGTTTGAAAAGGAGCCAGGCACAGTACAGGACAGGGGAAGCTGGCTGCATGCGTTTGGGGTGTGTGCTTCACCAATTGCAAGTGTACCAACACAATTCTTTCT
>JAOTQY010000050.1:13762765-13778254 GCA_026413445.1 Dolichallabes microphthalmus
TTTCCCTGGCGCCCCACCAGGGTGGCGTAGTCGGATTAAGTTAATTTTGCAAGTTCCCGCCTTTCGGGATATTACGGATGCCACATTTTACAACCGGGATATTACGGTTGCCACATGCTACAAAAACACGATCAATGAATGATTTTTCTATAAATTGTTAATAAAGCTCAACCAACATATTATTGACAAACACAGCTGCAGGTTGATTTAAAAACTGGGACAAAACTGTGCCACGTGGAGTTATAGAGTTTTGCAAACTCACACTATATTCACATTAATATAAGCAGTTAATATAATTAATGATTTTATTTGATTTTTTCTTTTTTTTATTTACATTTTTGACTCTGTCCTGAAGATAGATCAAAGATAGATATCTACAAGATAGACCTGACAGCCTACAGAACTGACAATAGAAAATCCTACCAAAAATGCTAAATAAATATCACAAAGCAAATTCTCTCTATATTAATAATTCTATACTATTTTTAACTCACTTTTATGAAGTGACCAACAGACAATTCTGTGTGTACGCTGTGTGTACGCTGTTATGCCAGAATAACAATGTATTAAAATGAGCTCATTAATGCAAACGTTCCAGCCTGAACCACTGTTAAAGGAACCAAAAACAAAAAACAAATCAATCCTTCAAGACCAATCTGAGATCAAGCTTTTAATAGAGCTTTGGTATAAGAGTGTATTGTTCCTTATTCCAGAACAAAAATCACTGGAATATAGCAGACTGCAGCCTACAGGCGTTTATTTGCGTGTGTTTGTCTGCCTTTATAAGGAGGGCGTATTTGTGTGGGTGAAGCATGTGTTTTCCCATTAACCTCCAAGCATGACTGTGTGAGTGCCTGTGTAAGTGTGTGTATGGATGTGTAACGGACTTTCAGTGTTTGTATGTATACATGTGGCCATTTGTGTTCACCTATGTGTGTCCATGCGTGTCTGCTTAAGAGTCTCAGTGTGTGTGTGTGTGTGTGTGTGTGTGTGTGTGTGTGTGTGTGTGTGTGTGTGTATATGTGTGTGAGATTGTGTGTGTGAGAGAGTGTAGGCAGTGGGGAACACCCCCGAAGGAATGCTAAAGGATGTTCTGGGAGAAAGACTCAGTACTTGAGAGCTGTGGCAAACATCCTCTACACAAAGCAGCCATTGTGGCGTGGCCTGCTAGGCCAGTGTAGGTTCTCTGTCAAGTGCACAAAAAGGCTTCGGCTCATGTTATTGTTAAATGAACACCCACAGTTAGTTTAGGAAATGTGTCACAGCTTCCTTATTCCTTTACATTGCCATCTACTGATAACTCAGGTGTCACCTCGACCTACATTACAGCAAACCACCTCAGAAAAGTACAGTTGTCAGTAGTACAACTGAAATTATTAGGATTTTAGAAAATTAGTATTATGGCAGATTAAAATGTATAAAGAAATATTAAATATTTACAAACTGTAAGGCAGGTTGTTAAAAAATAAATTGACTGCTTCTGTATATTTTAATGCAGCAGGTGTAATAGAGAAATAAATGCAAGATTACTATTGTGTTCTGCTTATAATGAGAAATGACTGCATCATAATCTCTGAGTTTAACCTCAATACAAACACTATACAAATACTGGTGGTAGAAACTGGGGGAAAGCAGTGCCTCATAGCACCAAAATGCTGCAGTCCTGTACTCTCCCCCTGCTTAAATGGAATTTATGTTGGTTTAGTACCAATCACCAAAATCAAATTTGCAACATGTCACTGAGGGAAATCTAATTTCAGGACGACTGCGTTTCAGAAGTCTGTGAAAAACAGCCCCATCACCTGCTGAGGGCGGGGTGGAACAGACTTCCTTCTCATCAACCCATCATGTTCATTTTCTCTGAACAACAGATATAGTGGTCTGCTGCCTGTCTGCTGCTTCGGTGGGACATGACAGCAGAGGAAGACTGATAGGAGGTAAGGGCAAGATGGAGGCAATGATGGAGGATTAGTTAGAGAGGAACGTGAAGGAAAAAAAAAGAAATAAGTCTTGTCCCATGACAGCAAGTCAGCGGTATCTTCTTTAGAAGAAAAGACGCGTGCTTGTGCGTGAGATCTTAAGTACAGAACCATCTGCCTCTGTTTTTCAAAGTGACTGTCACTGAACCTGCTGACTCAAATGGAGTGTGTTACTTCTATAAAGAGAACTTTTGGGTATGATATACACCACTCCAGGTATGATGTAACCCATCAGCAGTGCCCCCCAACCCCACCCCCACACTTCAGACCTACAAAGTCATCTATTAAATGATGAAAATCTACCGAGTAACTGTATGTGACTTATTTCTATTAGAGATAATAGTAATGATAAGGGGTGGAATATCAGCATTTACTCATCTTAATCGTCTGTGGTAGTTCAGGAGTATATGATTAGATTTCTTTTCTGGATGTTTTTTCAACCACAGCCGTGGCGTCTGACTAAGCAAGAGACATTGGCTGATAAAAATGATAGTTGTATCTCATCAGAGGCTCCAGCAGTATGTCCCTAGTCCCTGAGTGGCTTGTTTAGGTCTTCCTTCCACAATCCATTTTTCTGAGCAGTGCTCTGGGCTTTCTACTGAAGCAAAGGGTTAACTATGTGTTCATCTGCCTTGCTAGAGGGCCAAAAGTTGAGTGTAATGTGATCAGTAATGAATTTTGTGTTACATTAGGCTGTATAAATGGATGGACAAGCGCAGACTACAAGTGTCCGGGAGTCGGCCTTAATCTAATGATGCAAAAATAGAGACAGAACCAATTACGAGGAGGGCCAACTCGGTGCTGCTGCAGGGACTGCAAATGAATAGGTACAAATCAAATTAGTGCCTAATAGACGCGCTACGAGAACG
This sequence comes from Dolichallabes microphthalmus, assembly GCA_026413445.1. NCBI lineage: Eukaryota > Metazoa > Chordata > Actinopteri > Siluriformes > Clariidae > Dolichallabes > Dolichallabes microphthalmus. The sequence goes on from JAOTQY010000050.1 coordinate 13,765,614, forward strand.
GGCCAGTCGATGCTAAATGCATTAGGGCCTTGTGACCTTGCTGCTCCAAGCAGCGGCGTGCAGGATTCAACCTCCATCTTCCTTTAGAAATCAAAGGGACTCTTGTTCGGCGAGGGGGAGGACCAGAGGACTGCAGCTTCTTAAATGAGTTAAACATTTGGATTGCCCAGAATGGCAATTTCTCCCTGTTTTGCTCCCGTTCTCACTGCAGACAACCTAATTCACTATCATAAAATGTGCAATTTCCAAGTTGATTTTCATAAGAAATCATGTAAATATGACCATACATTGTCTTTAAGAGAATTTTTTAAAACTTGAAGAAAGAGTAACTATGTCATACTAACTGTGTGTGGTCCCAGCACATAGGCTAAATAAATAGGCTAAATAGGTAAAAAGCCAAGAGTGCGAACAGAAATGATAAAGGATCATCATGTGAACAAAGAGATGACATTTGATTTTCATTGAACATGTGAGTTCTGTAAAACTTTAGATAATTTAGAGTCATATTTCTTGTGAAATGGTACAAAAGCATTAAAATGTATATTAACTTTTAATATGGGCCTAAAATATATAAATCTTGAAAGCTAACATGAAAAGATGTACTGATGATGCTGTGGCTGATGATTTCTTAGTTCACCTGTTCCAGAGCCTACGATGTCCCTGCTAGGTGACTCAGACATGGCTTCAGCAAGCCTCTCCCTCAAGCCCTCGTCTGTGGCATCCACTGAGGACATGTGACGCAAGCCAAAACTCTCGGGCCAGCTGCCACACACCTCCAGCAGGGTCACACTGTGGTCAAATGTGCCTGAGAGAGGAAGAGAAAGAGAGAGAGAGGAAGAGAAAGAGATAGAGAGAGAGAGAGAGAGAGAGAGAGAGAGAGAGAGAGTGCAATTAGCCAGATTGAACATTTGAGCTTCACGTATGTGCTATGAATATATTAGACTGTGTCTACTATATTCTAAGACTGTATTGTAGTCTGTGTCCAAGGTCTATGTAACAACAACAGCAAGTCAACAAAAAAGACATTTTATGATGGACAACAGAGAGATGAAAAGAGAAAAAGCACATGATGCAATAAATACATTTAATATTACGCAATTATTTCTCTGTCTTTCTCCTACATCCATTCGGCTGGTTTTATGGTTTGAGTAGGAGGAAACTGAAGAGGAAGAAACGAGTACTCTCTAGTCTTATAATATATATTTAAGAAGTGTGAGACAGTGGCGTTTCTGGGGTGTCTCTGCACACACACTTATGCGGTTTGTGAAGTACAGCTGGTTTATCAGAGACGCTCAAAAGCAGGCCTTTTGATCTTTGGGCCAGTGGCTATCTGCAGTGGCCTGCGTTCCTCTGTACAGCCTCAGCCACACTCCAGGCCTCTGACAGGCCGTAATGACAGGCGAGAGAGAAGCGCGGCCGGCCAGCAGCCCATTGCTGATAGGGGTGCGGGGGCCTATGGCTATCTGCTGTAAAACACCACACCGGCCAGACACACACAGCAGATAACCACTTCATAAAAAGCTGATTGTCTCGTGTCTGACTCCTCAAAAGAGTGTACACTCCAACAAAACCAGCTTCAAAGCCACAGTGCAGGACCATGACCACACAAATAGATCCGTGTGGCATAAGCACATTGCATCACATATCTAAAGTTAGAATTGAAATTTCGCTGCCGTTGAGTTAAACTTGTAATTTTGAACTAAAAGACAAAAGAATGAAGTACCCACATGGAGTGAAAAGTACATATGTGTATATCTGAACATTTGTGAGGCTTAGGTGGGATTTAATCTGAGTTCGAGTTTACAAAAAACAGGCCAGCATTTGTGCACGCATGAATCAAAGCTAAGCTGGAGAGAGAGAGAGAGAGAGAGAGAGAGAGAGAGAGAAACAACAGCAGGCATTAGTACACAGAATTCCCTGTACTCTAAACGACAAAATTTTGTAATTTGGGAACATGCAACATAAGTCATACAAAGTAGCAAAAATATGAAAGGATCAGAGTGACTGACACAGAAACTGGGAGGACTCTGTCTCTCGCTCTCGTGAGGCGGTCAGGCAGCAGAATGACATGGGCAGAAGGAAAAAGAAGGTCAGGAGTTCATGCTGTACACCAGGGAAGATCTCTTCATCAGAGTGGCTGACAACCTAGTGCAGCCTGCATTCCTCATTCTTCACACCCCTCAGCTTGAGACCTTGCCCAATTAAATAATAAATGCCTGCCAGAGGATGAGCAGTACATGGAGTAGTTAATATCTCTTGCAGCACCATGTGTGTGAGATTTTGCAGCTTATGGAAATCTCATCTGAACTACTGCGCAATGAGGAGTTGATGTTCACATAAATGACCCCCCCGCCAAAGAAGCATTTGTAGTGTTTTTCATTATGCTAGAATCCATGTGGATTTGTCCTCTCCCAGCTGCCGGAGAATGCAGGCTTGTTTATCTTACACTGCTGTGATTTGAGGATTTAATGTAGTTTGCTTTCACCTTTACAACCAATGCCTCGTGTTAGACGGGCCAGCTTTCCGCACGCACATCAGAGGCGACAGGGTGCACATTACCTGGTTTCTGGGCTACCAGAGCACGATACAACAACCCAAACACCTAAATGAGCAGCCGAATCACATGAGGTGAGATTAATTCAATTAAGTTTTATTACAAGGTCATAAATGAGTTCAGGTTAACGAGGATTTATGACTGGAAAAGCACATTTCAGGTCAGTTAATAACAGTCACCTGCATTTAAAAAAACAAACAAAAAGAAAACACTTGTTGGCTGGTGGAAAATCCAGTGTGTAAATCAGAAACTGAAAAAAATAAAAAGCCTCACCCTATGAATTTTAGCTCACAGCTTTTTAATATCAGCATAACAAAAAAAAGTGGAAACACTGTGCAGTCATTATAGTCAGCGGATTACATGTGCCAAGATCAGAAACCTCAGTCAGTACTTATCAATGTCCAGTGGATGTGCTGGAGTATGTGTCTTCTTTAAAGTGTCCCAGCTAGCTGGCCTGCCAGATAAGCAAAAGACTGGGCACACTTTTGCTGGCTTTATTTCTGTAACCTTTGGCTTTCCTGTCTGTGGCCTCCCTTTATAATCTTTCACAGCGAGGTTATTCTGAAGTGCTACTTCTCTCTCGCGCTCTCTTAAATATACACACACACACACACAATCAAGCACTCCTGAGACTCCAGACTGGCAGCACTGCAGGCACGGGTATCGCTCCCGAAGCAATATAGACCTGAAATCTGGCTGAGGCGTTTAGCAGCATTGTGCAAGTGTTAACGTATGCGTAAGCTCTAAGGATTAACAGCATGATATGCAGCTTCGACGAAACCTTTTCTCAGAGACACGAGTCTCCACTCTTTGAATACACTACACATGGGCTTTTAAATCATTTAACTCCTCACTACTCTCTTTTCTCTCACCCTCTTTAGCACCGAGAGTGTCAGTAATCCCATCTATAGCCATGCTGTGCTTTTACTCGTGTACACCCACACACAATGCATTCCCAGTCCTGCACTCTTTTCTGGCAATTAGACTTAAACCTTTAATAGCACAGAGTGCAGTGTAGGTCTAAAGCAGTGTGTGTGGCACCTATATACCCTGATCCTATTCAGCCCTAAGTTGGGTGTGAGAACTTGCATCTCTTAAAATGGGTAGATCAAAGCTAAGCTAAGATAAATCCTGCTTCATGCCACTTCAGGTGATAAAGACTTGTCATTTCACATTGAAAAAGGTATGCAAATAAGAATAGGAGCCAGTCTTGTCATGTCACACTCTTCTGTTTCAGCTCCTAAACTTGGTGTGGATTAAGCAAGGCATGGGATTTTTGATTTAGAGACTACATGTCTGCATTCCTCAGGCTAGCTGTGAAAGATCTAAAACATATCCAGGCCTCTGAGAAAAGAGACAACACAGAAGCATGACTCACTGTGAGAGATGGGGAATCAGTCAACATACAACTGAGCCAGCACAACATGGGTCTGAACTGTGAGATACAATATTATATAATCGGTATCAGTGCTTTGACTTGGAATCAAAAACAGAAGGACTTGGGAAGAAGTTGTGGAACATAGCTACAAACACCTAATAATGTATATGTAAATGTTGTGTATGTGTAACCGCAACATGCTTGGACACACCCTAACAAATATGCGGCTGTAAAAGCAAACTCTTCACGTGTATAAGTGAGTGATAATGAGCAATGACTCACGCTGATGTACTATAGTGCTTAAATAAGCACTCACATTCCACCTCTAAACAAGTTGAAAACAAAAGAGCTTCTAACTTCAAATGTACTTACAACCATAAGCATAAGCATATAGAAAAATCATAGAGTATACTTTTAAGTAAAAAAATGGATTCAGCACGATGGATGATCAAAGCAGTGATGGTAAGTCTTGATTACTAGGGGTATTCCGTCCTATAATGAGCCTCTGAATCAATTACCAATAAAAGCTCAGGATGGTAAGAGAAGACCCTCTTCCAGCATGATTCAGCAGTAAACATGGATAAAAGCAGGAGGATAAAAACCCTGAAAAAATTGGGAGAACATTATTGGGAATGCAATGCTGTTTAATACTTGATTCTGATTCTCAAGATGATGTTGATGAATTTTCTGTAAGAGCAACTCTAACAAGAGTAACGAATGCAAGGTTTATTTTCTCCATATAACGCTTCTATAGTAACATATGGATTTCATATGGATTTGTACTGTGGATGCTGCAGATGAAAGATGAAACAATGCATAATTACTGACAATGAGAGAAATGAAAGAGGCGGGCGAGAGAACATTGGTGTAGAGCTTTTATAAAAAATCGGGTAACAAAAACTAGTCTCCTAAACATGTACTTTTAGAATTAAGAAACTATTATAATCAATAAGATTTTGCATGGTATAAGAACAAAAAAACAACAACACCACAGTCCATATCATATCAACCTCTCATTAATTTTCTATAACAGCAAGGTATTTTGTGCTTTATTCTATACTTAACAGCTAAACAAAGACACATGCTTCATTTGTGACAGCACTATTCTTTAAGTACGCCTTTAGTTGGCTGTTGAGAGTTGAGGTTAGATTGGGGTGGGGTCTGACAGCATTAATAATAAAGACAGTCTTGGCCTCAGAAATGATTAAAGGGGAAAGTCATGCTTGACACAGAGCAGACGCTGTCGGGTGTTGTTACTGACAAACTGGCCGAGTGCTTTGACAGCCCTGGTGAGGAGTGCATAGTTTTAAGCTCTGCTTAAAAAAAAAACAAAAAAAAAGTTCATAAAAACAAATACATATTCACAGAAAGATACACACAACACCCAAAAATGCCCATCAGTCCAATCATGCATCACAGTAGGTACAAAGTGTGAATATACTATACAAACACACATGTTTGCCTTGATTCGATTCATTCATCACAGCTTCTATATTAAGCTTTTCTTAAGCTACCCATGGATCAGCATGTGCATGCCCCTTTAAAAACGCCCTGCTATATGTGAAAACAACAACACTAGGTACAGTTACTAATGGAGATGAGTGAAGTCAAGTTTGTTGCAAGCCTAAGCAGCAAGGCTAATTGACATTAAATAGGATTACATTACATTGTAACTTAATGAGTCAGGCCTTGCTTATGCTGAGACGTTTAATGTGTTTCACAGCTTCAAGAGTGATTCTACCTCCCTGACAGGCTGGAACACACTCATCACTGTTCCGTCCTGTAGGACCAAATTCCAAAGTAAATACAAATACAGAGGTCAGCTTTACACCATACAGTGACTGAACACAAAGATACAATGGTCAGCCGTATCATTAACCTGCATATCATGCACCTGGTGGGTGGATGGGAAATGAACAATTATTTCTCAAAGTGGATGTTTTGGAAACATCAAACATGGCAAAACGATGATGGCTAGACAGCTGGATTAGTACCTCACAAAAATGTCTGTTGACCCAGAGACGGGGTCATGGACACACAGGGTCATGGGGAGTAAAGGCTAGGCTGTCCGGGCTGATCCCATAGAAAAGCTACTATCACACAAATGGCTGAAAAAGGTGTCGGTACACAATGCAGTTTGTTGTGTAAGGGTCTGCATAGCTGCAGACTGGTCATGCTGACCCGTGTCCACCAATGAAAGCATCTACAAGCTGCACATGAGCAACAGAACTGAACCAGGAAGAAAAGGAAGAAAGTGGTCTGTTCTGATGGATCATGTTTTCGTTTACATCCCATGGATGACGTATGGGAAGAATGCAAATGGCAGAGATAATACAACACTTTGTTTTCAGCCATTAAATGTTCAGCTGGGAAGCCCTGAAACCTTGCCATTCATGATGATGTTACTTTGACATGTACCATCTACCTAAACACTGTTGAAGATCAAGTACTTCATGTCAATTGTATTCCCTCATGGCAGTGCTCTCTGTCACACTGCAAAAATTGTCCAGGAATGGGGTTTGAAGAACATGATAAAGAGTTTAAAGTGTTGACTTGGCTTACAAATTCCCTCCACATTTGACCTCTGATTGAGCAGCTGTGGGATTTGCTGGACAAACAAGTCACATCCAGGCAGGCCAAACCTCACAACCTGCAGAAGGATCAGCTGCTAACATCTTGGTGCCCAAAACCCCATGACATCTACAGAGGTTGTGAGCGTCTATGCCTCAACAGGTCAAAAATGTTCTAATGGCACAAGGGCTACATGAAGGCAGATTGTTTATGGTTAATCAGTGCATATCACACCACTGAGTGTGTACACTAAATATCAATCTTATATAATACCTCAAATGTATCAGATCTATGCATGAAATTTGGGGCTAAAGGACAGGATTATCATTAATCAAGCTGTGTCCAGTTCCAACACAATCCATCTATCAGACCCATGTTGCTTGTGGAACTGAGCTGCAATGCTGTCTGGGTCTGCTAGCACACAGGTGAGTGATGGATAAAGTCTTTATTTCCGGACTTCCCATACCTGTGCTTGCACATAATTTAATGCTTATATTAAAAAAAAAAAAGGCACCTTCGGTAAAAAAAAAAAAAAGACTGTAATGACCGAAGCACAACTTGAAAGTACTAGACAGAAAAAGTATGAAAAGTAGGCACAAGTGGGAATTTGGGGAAAATGATTTGGAAAGTGACTGGTACTTGGAAATTGAAATTCACACGAAAATATTAAGCTTGGCCAAATCTTAACAGGAGCCATTGATATTTGGTTGGGGACACTCTGAAATGAACTTCAACAAGTTTCATCAGTAAAACATTTTTTTTTTTAATTGCAAAGGCAAATGTTTTAGTACATGACCCAATTAATTGCGTCACTTACAACTTCAACACAGACATACTGTATTCCACAGACTCCATTCCTTTTCCATGCTTAACATTTGAGATGTCAGGGTTAGGATGGTCAATGACTCTCCACACTTCATCTGTCCATAAAATTGTAGCAAAACACTTTTGGATCCTTTTTATACCTCTGTTTGTTCTTGTTGCGGATAGGGGATTTGGATCCGACACATAGCCTTCTGTTCTTTTTTTTTTTTTTTTTCCCCTGTGAATAGTACATTATGATTTATTTGGCTGATATTTTAGGGCTTTCCTGTGCAGCCCTTATTATTCTTCTGTAACTAGATACCATGGTCATCATTGGATAAGGTGATCACACTTGGTTTGCTCGTGAATAGTTTTCTAACATCCTACATCCTACAGTTTTTTTTCTGTTTTTTTCCTTCTTCAATCACAGTTGTTTGTGTAGGCAGACTTGCTTTTACATCAGTCAGCTCAAAACCAGATGCAAAAAGCAAAGTTCAAGGGGGTTACAAATAACCCCACACACTTGTGGCTTATTTATGTGTACACGATAAAGGGAAAATCAAAATTGCATAAACAAAAACAACTGTCATTTCTTCTGATACTCGGCTAAAGAGTGGGAGAGGGCAAGATCTATAATGTCTGAAAAGCAGCTGTTTTCATATGAAATACAAACTGGTACGCGTTTCACTTCATAACACAAGACAAGATGAATTTGGCATCACTTGATGTAGTAGTACTTCCCCCCCCCCCTTCTTCTCCCAGCATCTCTTGAGAACAGACACACTCTCAGAGAGACCACAGCTCTTAGACAAGCAGGCTCCTCCAAACTACACAGAGACGTCAGGGTTAGCTTGACCACTCAGCTAAGGGAGAGAACTGGCTGCTAAGATGTGACCTACAATCTCCAGTCATACTCATCAAGGAATAACCTCGGTCTCTCTCCCTAAACTGTCCCTAACTCACACTCTTTATTTATTTCCTCTGTGTTTACTCCAAAGCATGTCTTCATAGTTCACACTACTACCCGGGAAATGACCCAGCAAAAACATAAACTAGCACTGCATTCTGTTTACTGTTGCTTTAACACATGTCAAATAAATAGCAGCACATTATTTACATCTTCTCATGCAAGCAGAAATAGGAAGGAAGTCCCAGAGCAGAGGACGGGGGCGGAGGGAGTCCAGACACACATGGCGACTGTGATTCCTACGTCTTGCTACTTAACCAGGTTAGTGTCGTGCAGGCAACAATTTGTTTCATGCTGTCCAGTGGAAGAGTGAAAAAATGAACCAGTTTGGAGAATGGAGGTCTCAGCTGGCGGTGAGACAGAAGGTGAGGGCGGCCCCTCCCTCTGACACGTTCGTCTACTGGGCTCTGGCCTGTCAGCCAGCATTATTTATCAGGCCAGTGATGTGTGGCACGGAGCTTGCACCACAGGAGAAAGTGATCTGACTGATTTGAGCTGTGTTACACCTGACTGGAGCGTGTGTCTTGGACCACAGGGATGTCAGATATGAACCTTATCATATCTACATGTCATGTTCAAGTCTGAATGTACAATACCTGTTCAGGTCTTGCAGAATAAATATTTTTAAATGTAACAGAGCATGTTTGTTATTTAAAACACCTTGGATTTTACCTACAGAGAGACAAACGACAGCAAATTCTCCAAAAAGTCTTAAAACATCTAACCAATTTCTTTAAAAACAGCCTAGCAATGTATACTGCTACAAATGCTAAAAACATATACATAACTTGATTCATTTGTTTAAAAATGGTTCATAACAACATGGGAAACAACTTGGGAAATTCTCTACACAGTACCGTATATATAACCATAAGATGTGTGACGTAAACGAAAATTTACTCAGCCTATTTACCACAAAAACCCGACCTGGTAAGTACTGAAATGCATCATTTGAGGTGTGTGCGCTGTTAGATAAAAAGTGGATACAAGTGTGTGGGTAAAGGAGCTTTTTCCTTCGCTTCCTCCTGGGACCCGTCTGGGATGCAGAGCCTCTTATCAGTGTTTTTCTATGAAACCTACCGTAACTCTGGCTTCGCTGTTTCTAACAGAGCCTGCCGCTTTTAAAAAGAGCCAGTGCAGCTCAAGTGGAAAAACAAGATGTAGGCCTAATTAAAGGGCTAATTTGGAAAAAAAAAAACTTCTGCATACAATCACTTCTTGCGCTGTGCCGAAGAGTTCAATTACAGGTTTAGTGGGAGGGACGTGCGCTGCAGCTGGAGCTGAATACGAGACTGTGGAGTCTGATGTGGCAGCGTGTGGTGGTGTCTCTGCCGTGTAATAGTTTTGTGATGAGCAGGCAGCGTCCGCCAGAGCACCAGCCCGGCCTGCTAACCTGCCCAGCGGGAAAGCTGTGTCCACAGAGCAGCGGTCATGACTGCCTGAGCAGCAAGAGGACAGCAGGAGATTTAAAATAGGCCACACAAAAAAAAAAATCTGTCAAAATCCCAGCTGATAATAAAGATGGCTTTCAATCTGGATGTGTTAAACCCTCTTAAGCAGCTTACTATATAAGGAAAAGGTCTGAATCACGTTCAGGGTTGCAGGCTTGTGGGGAGTAAAGTGCCAGGTCCAAGTTCTCACAGGCACTGAGATCAGCTTCACTCCCTTTATCTCAAAATAATACTCAAACACGTTTCGATAAACACACTATAAAAAAAGGCAATTCTAGAAAAAGAGATTTATTTAATTAAAAAAAGACTTAGGCACTACTCTACTGGGATGTAAGGGGTTTTTTTTCTTAATGAACCCACACTTACAGTGATTAACTGTAATTAGCAATGAGTGTATAAATTACTGGTGTGCCAGCGTGTGTGTGAGTCAATGTCAATGTGTGTTAATGAATGAGTCAGTGACACTGGAGCTACATGTGGCCAAAATGAGAGCCTTCCAGCCACCATGTGAGGTGCTACAATTCCTCACTCCAGTTACCTGCAGTAAAAGTGTCAAAGGGGTACTTTTATATGGCCACACACGTGCCCTCAAACACGTGTCCCCATGCGCGTACGTACACACACACACACACACACTTCCTAATGTAATGGGAATATATACCTGGGATGGGTTAAAACCTATTGACAGGGTCCTCTGATATTTAAATAAACATCAGATGCACAGAAAAAGTGGATCTAGGAACAGACTAGTCAGTGCTGAGCAGAGAGACTGACACAATTTTTGTCAGATTGAAGAACAGAGCACATAGTACACCCCATTATGCAATTAAGAAAAAGACAAGGTTCAATTTGGAATGCTAAACTAATATTCAGGCAACAATAGAGATGTTGGACAAGGTCCCTTCGGTGGGACAAAGGGTCAAAGACTACAGACAGAATCAATGCTAAACGACTTAAAACCCAACCTGAATGGAATCACTTTTAAAGCCACCTTGTTTACACAGAGACAGTTCAACTGCAATGCTACTAGACATTTAGCAGCCATAAGCAAGCGGAATGAAAGAGGAAGAGAAAGGCGCTTCACTGCGAGTTCCACACTGAGCGGTAATGTGTGCAGTGACATCTGGGACTGTAATCAGGCGTAATTCTTTCAAATGCTGCCAAACCAAACAAGGCAATAACAAATCCACTTTACAGATCATCGATCTGCCCTGGCTCTGGCCAAGCTAAACATGAGAGGACAGGAGTCTGGCTTTTAAACCTGGCCCCTGAGGTCACTCTCTTTCACTGTGACTCTCAATGTCCACGTAACCTCCTTGGCTGACTGTAGTTCCATCCCATTTCCTGCAACATACACACTGTACACAGGGACACACGCACACATATACATATATATATATATGATAGATGGACATATTAAGAATTTATGCCCCAATATTTCAGGAAAATTTTTTGAAGTGTCTTAAATGTAATGTTTTGTATTAAATGAAGTCAAACGCTCATACGAACCCATCTGTTAGACCTTATCTACTGGCATTAGCAGGTAAAATAAAATTGGATAATATGTGGACATAAAGCAGAAGTACATTAATAAAATTACAAAGATGGTAACGCCCTGCATCCCAGCCTGCATGAATTTACTGCCAGATATAGCACAATTTTACCTTTCATTTAGCTTCAGATACAAGAAGAGATAAACTAAAAAGCAAATAAACAAATATTGTTTTTGGAGGTATCGGATAATTTCAAAGGCATAAAGAATACTCTGGGTTAATACTCTAGGTTAAACCATTTCCAGATGGTGAACAACACTAAGTGCAACGCAGGGCGGAAGCGTCATTGATTTTCTTTGGGCGACAGTTTGTTGCGGTAATGAGGCTCTTGCACACTAGCAGGCCACGCAGCATGTTTGTGCATGTGCACTCACGAGATGGGGCGGAAGACAAAAAAAAAAAGGGGACTAGCTTATTTGATTTGAGAACAGCCAGACCAGCAGTACTGTGATGCTTTCGACTCGGCATCAGGCGGCTCAATGGTTTTCCTGCTACAAAGTAAATGAGATGAGGGTAAAAATGTATGAAAATATATGAAGTCAAACAGACTCAGCAGGTCCAGGCTGCACACAGTTATCAGGAGTGTGGGGGTGAAGCATTGTCCTTAGAAAACAAAAGAAACACTTAAATAACACATCTAAAGAAGTGGTTGCCAGCACTCTCGCTGTAGATCTTTTTTACAAACCTTTCCTTTGCTACTTTTTACAAAAGAAATTAAAAGAAAAAAGTATTTGAAGAGAACTGTGGTTGCGGTCCAGAATGATATCAGGCTCTACGGTGAGTTTCAGACAGTGGTGAAGCTTATTTGATGGAAGTGGAGCTGTTGATGTGTCCTGCTGTGTGAACACAGCAGGTTTGACCCGAGGCCAGAGTTTAGAGAAATCTTATATCAGCAGGGTGATGGCACACCTCACAGGCACTGACTACAGTCAACTAGGCTGCCAGAAGATCCTTTCTGCACAATGCTGGAACCACAGCAATGACTCATTCACTGAGGATCCAAGATGCACTCAGAGCCTACACACACACACACACACACGAGAATCAGTGTCAGAATTTGATATGATCCAGCACAGGTCGAATAAAATTTTTAAATGGGATGGATATTCAAAATTTGGGATAATTTTACAACCAAATCCCTGACTGATTGTTGTTCCAGACCTTGGATGTGTTTTGATTTATCCATTCAACTAATTTATTATAATGTTAATTATTTGCATTCTTTGTATATTACTTAATATTTATATGATTATTTGTAATTCACTATTTATATATTGTTTTAATTATTTCAGAGTTTCTAGGTGCATTTATTTGCAATCACACCTGAAACATTTTTGTTGTAAATAATTTTGTATTTATAGTA
>JAOTQY010000050.1:13792421-13805613 GCA_026413445.1 Dolichallabes microphthalmus
CTCGGCCAATTTAGCTCTCTCTGTGCCTCTGGCTGTGAGAGGAAAACAGCATCACCGGGATTCGAACCTGCGATCCCGGATGATAGGGCGAGTGCTTCAGCCCACTGCGCCACTCGGAGGCTCAGGAAACGTTTAGTTATGACTGAGAAAGTTAGTCCTTTACATCCTGATCATTGGTCTGAGATAATGGATGGACTCTCAGGTCCGTACTGCTGAAGAAGCTGCCAAAATATACACACTAATGATTCTCCATGTTTTATATAGCATTGTATGACTTCAACATTTATAATTTATTGATGTCATTAGGACCATGCAAGAGTCATTATGGTACGGTCCAAGTGTCCGGCTTGGCCAAAATAAAACAAAGACCAAATTGTCTTCAAAGAGTGTCTAGGTCAGTGTTACGTTACTTACGTTTTTTTTCTTTTTTTCAGGTCCAACAATAAGACTCACTTTAAGTTGCTTAGAGGTTACTAGAAAATGAAAAATGAGGGCAAACCTTATAATAACTTGTGCTATTATGCCAGGCAATCTAATAGTGAAATAATGGGTACAATTCAAAAGTTTGAATGCATTAGTGTTTCTCCCATAGGTTAAATGCAGATTGGATATGTGGTATGATGTTTACTGGTTGGCTGTGTAGTGAGAAAATGATTAGCAGCTTAGAGCTTAGTGTAGGGCTGGGTCTTCTCTATAACGATTCCTGATTACTGCAACACAAAGTCCCAGTGAAAACTCCATTCATAATATCTGTGCAAACACACTGTAGCAGCTACAGGAATAAGAAACAGCGTGAACTGATGACGTGTCAGATATACGAGTCAGATAGAGGAAGTCGTCTGGCTGGGACTCCCTGTCTGCCTACTCTCTTTGCTTCTCCTCTTCTCTGAATGGAGATTATTGCTCACACGTTCTGCCTGTTTTATGTCAGTAAATTCGAAAACAGTCATACAAAGCAGAGAATCGGAACTGTTGACACAGAATGGTATACCAATACTCTTGCTGACAAGCATTCCCTATTGCTCTTGAAAAGTGTTAAAGCCAGAAGTGGGTATGCATGTAGGATTTAAAAAGTCTGATTTGTTCATACGCTGAGAGAAAATACATATTACTGAATTATAGCTTGGCCAAGACGTGCGACGCTCTCACGCTAGTGGTAGTTTTTGGGTGGTCTAATTCCGTGGGCCTCTCTCCCACACAAATCATAGGCTAATTGTTGTAATTTTACACATGGTGATGGTTTTAGCCCATGCAGCATGAGTCAGTGCCACTAACCCAGTTTACAGGTGATAACGGAAAGCGACCTCTGTGTCAAACCAGCCATACGTCATCAGAGTATCTACCAACCCTCATGAAAAGCTCTGAACAAAGTCATTAGCTTTCTCTATTGACGAAAGAAGGGCAACGGCGAGGATTAAGGTCTATGATTGAGAAAGTAGAACGGTTAGCTGGAAGTCCTGTTGACAGCTGCTGAGAGCTCCTGTTAACCCTGAGTATCATGGGGATCACCACTTTTGCACACGTCTCGCGTCAAAAGGTCCGCTCTAATCTCTTTTTACAGTTCTTTAGGCTGGAGTGTATTGTGGATGGGATTCCAGTCCATTATAGGAGTCCATAAACATACAGTCGCTCACCTATTCACAGCTAGAAACAATTTGGGGTAATCGTTCCACCTACAGGCATGTATTTGAACAGTAGGAGTGTGATCCACAACACAATGATATAAAACATGTTTGTAAAATGTTTTGGAGAACAGAAAGGAGGCGTTTAAACAGAAAACTGTTTAAGACTGAAGGATCGTTTATGAATCTGGCTGAAATGGGGCCTCCAAGTGGCGGAGTGGTAAAGTGCTCGCCCTATCATTCGGAGATAGCTGTTTCGGTTCCTGGGTGATGCTGTAACCTCTCACAGCCGGAGGTCTAGAGGGAGCTGATTGGCCGAGCTCTCTCAGAGGAGAGGGATACTTAGTGTTCACACATTAATCACGGCTCTACAGCCAATCAGGGGCGTCTGTGAGTCTGTGCGCTAACGCAAGCGGAAGCAGCGGGTAGTGCTGTCCTCCGAGTGTGTTACGCCGCCCTCAACGGAGCGTGAATGAGCAGTTACAACGGAAATCAAGTTTTACCGACTCAAACCAAGAACTGGATGCACGTCTAAGTTATTACTTTATTTCATAATGTTTAATTAATGAACTTCGCCGAAAATAACACAGTTAACCACGTTATCATCTTTATAAACACTTCACCTTACATGTTTGTAAATCAAGTCAGTCACAGTTTTTAATTTGGAGAATAGATGTTTCTATGGGTCACAGGATATTCTGATATATCTGAATACCAACAGATTTGCATTTATTTCATTAACAGCTCTGTGTTATTTTCGGAGAAGTTAATTAATTAAACATTATGAAATAAAGTAATAACTTGGACGTAAAACTTGATTTCCATTGTAATTAACTCAGACTGCGTAAAAGGTGTGCAGAGCTGAGCTACTCGAGGGCTCCTGGAGGGCTGTGATTGGCTGAACAGTAAGGTCGCATCTGATTGGCTAAAGAGCATGAATGACACTCCAGCGTGCCAGCAAAGTCTCAAAAACACACACACACACAAATCCAGCGATAATCACACACGTAAGTCGATTTTAACATGCACAGCCCATGATGCACTCGTAAATTTTAAACATTCAACATTTTTTACACAGTTGTACATATGTGAATATTGTATATTATGAACATGTCTATTTTTTTATGCACATTAATGTGTTTTTTTGTGAATATATATTTTTTTCGTGCACGTGAATTGGGTTTTACGCATGTGAATTGGGTTACGCACATGAACATCGTGTCTTTTGTGTGAATTATTTATGAGACCGATCTGCCTTCATAGTTGGCTGGCGTCACATGGTTCGGAGGAAACACCTGATAGTCTTCGGCCCTCCCGACTGAGTGGTAGTAGTAAGCCTTAATGTGGGAGCCCCCTAGTGATGTGGAGGAATTGGACACGACTAAATTAGGGAGAAAATCAGGAAAAAAAAATAAAATTAGATATATTGTATATATAAATTCCCAGAACCAAACCAATAGTGATGCTCGTCATTTCTCCTGAACTTTAACACTTTAAGTGGCTAAAATTGCTTTCACAGATTAGCCAGACCATCCTAAAATGGGACAAATTATTACTAAACTACAATGATTATTATGTATTCTTTGGCTGTCAAAGGGCTATATTTAACTGTTCCCATAAAGGCTGTGAGTTTTGGGAATGGCCTGGCCTTGGTGTGTGTATATGGACAGCGGAAGTTTCTGTTCTCCTCAAACAGCTCAGTGTGTTTAAGGCCAGTTCTGGTCAGATCTGTCACACAGACCGGGATAATAATAGGATGTGTTACGTTCTTGATGTAAGCACAGCCATTCCCACAGTATGTAGACTGGTGTCACTTTTTGCATTTTTCTTGACTGATAATGAAAACCCTTCCCCATTTAGAGCTTCCCTAAAGACTGAAAATAAAAAAGGAAAATAAAAACAGGCCACTAAAGCTCCCCCAGTTCACTTATCTCCCAGGCATATGTGTATTCCTTGTTTATCTTCAATTATAAATAACTTTGGGAAGATGAGGATCGATACTTTCCCTGTGACCATATAAAGAGTGGGAGGGTGTTACGACCGAGCATTTTAATGATTCTCATCTTTGTGACTTTTCTCTATGTGCTGTTCCCATGGACCTTCAGAAAGTGCATTGTGATAACTGTACCACAAACAGTACAGGCTTAAGCATTTGAGAAAAAGGAAAGCATGTAAGAGAGACAGAGGTTTTACTTTGCACAACAGGCAGACTGCAAAAAATTTCCCTGGCCGTGTATAATGGCCAACACATATCTGACAGCGGAGACATGAGGTTACTGCTCTTAGTGCTTGCCTTGGCCTGAATTCACATTCACATTTCCTCTGGTTTCCACTCAAAGATGCAAAGCACTTTTTATTACAATATAAGCTATAATTATGACAGGAGTGGAAACTATAATTGGATTGTGTAGGAAAAAAGTTGTCAAAATATAATTACTAAACTAAAATATGGAGAGAAAAACGCTAGAAAGCCAGCACTATAATCCCATCTGGTTTTCTTACCCAAAATAGGAAAGAACAACATGAAAACCATTACTTTATGTCAAGCATTTTAGATGGCTGGAAAATTATGTAGGGCAGCGATCCTCATGACCCAACGTGAAAAAGAACATTCTCTCTTCTTATGACTGAGAACAGAGTCAGAAACTGAATCTCCTTCTGATACACAAGGAATGAAATACAAATATGCAGTGACAGAAAATTACAACTGTACAGTAGAGAGGATTCCCATTACATTTTCCCCCACGATGTGTGGCAATCCCCACCCTTATGCTTGTGCTCTATCACCCTATAAAACGCACCCCATGTACAAATCATGCCCCAGTACACTCTCATCCTTGTTTGAAGTGGCCAAAAAAACAACAACATATGAGTAATCCTCAGAAAATAACCTTATGTCCAACATGACAATATCCACAAAATATGACGAGGCACTCTGGCTTGAAGAATTTCAATTGTTACTGCATTACATAATATTCACTCTCAGCACTGTGCAGTTCATGTTGGCTTGGTTACTAGACACCGCAAAATAAAATTAATGTTCAGATTTTCAAAACGCATATGGTCACCAGGTTGTCCCGTAGTGAGTGATTCAAGAGAAAAACCACAATAGCTAATTACAAAGCATGTACTATACCTGGCGCTGGCAAAGACTGAAGCCTGATGCCTACAGTATGTTTTTCATTACGGAAAATAAATGTGAGGAAAATGCACGGGAGAGGAAGACAGAGGCAGACCAAGACGCATGTGTCTTAGACAGAGCAAGAGGAAGGAGAACATTTAAGAGTGTGTGTTGTGACAATGTTTTTCCACGAGAACAGCACTGACATGCAGGCTCCTTTGTTCAGGCAGTGTGAGTGTGAGCAGAACTGCTGTCTGTCTCTCTGCAGACGCTGATTTGCCTCAGCCATGTAACAAAACAGCTACTTTGTAAATCTCATTCTTTTTTTTTTTTGCATGTTGTTACTGGAAAGATTTTTTCCCCCTGTCTCATCCTCAAATCCTTTCCCTTCTTGGTTCATTATATGCTCATGCGATTTGGTAAAGAACTGGAGACTGGGAATTAAAGAAAGGAGCGCGAAAGATGAAGACGAAGAAGGATGAAGAGCATGAAATGGAGGAAGCAAGGCCAGTTAGTGTGTGTGTGTGTGTGTGTGTGTGTGTGTGAGAGGAAGAGAGGGAGAGAGACAGAGAGAGAGAGATGTTTAAGACATTGGTTGGGCTCTGACATTAAGCAGTGCAGCGTGCGGAGCACGGCCCAGCGGCCCCTCTAATCTGGTCTGATTTATGGAGCGCTCTTCCTCTTTTGGGGAGGGCCTCCAAGCCTGGAGACAGCCTGGCGTCCTCCCCACAGCCCAGCACCAGCACAGGACACATTGGTCAGATCAGCTTCACACACACACAGTCACACACACACACAAACACACGCACTATTCCCTGCCCTCTAGCACTGCACCAAGGAAACCACTGCATCACTAACACAGGCATACATTCATGTGTGCAAAGACACACACAGAGTTAGTTTCACATAATTATGCAGAGAATAAAGTGGTATGTATGAACCATGTACAGTGGTATGTATGAAGACAGTGCTCTTTAACATAAATATTACCAATAACCAAAACTGTATCGTTTATACTACGGATGAGAACTGGAGAGAAAAATACCAAAGATACCTTTTCACACACATTCTCCCATGGTAATAATTGTCACTCCCACATGGGAGAGGGCAGAGGAGACACAAATTGGCCGCGGACAACCGACTCTGGCCATCTTTCTTAAGGAGACTGTGAAATGTAGCATGATGAATGTGAGAAGAGTGTGCTATCTGCTTGTTTTTCTGCTGGCTTTGACACTTGCTGATATGACATGGCTCATTCTTCGCCATTCATCAGAAGATACGCAGACATCTTAATACACGCAGCGTCATTCTCATGGTCTACTCCAGCTCTCTAAGCTGTCCAGCTCTCTAAGCCTCGTCTAGCACGAACACAATCCAAGACTGTTACAGTACATAGGAAAGAAAAACAATATGTCTAAATACTTTTGTACATAATATGGGTTAACATTAATTACGGTGAGCTACACCGGTATCTCATAGCTTCAACATAAGCCTGTCAATAAATCTAGACTCATTAATACAGACCACGACATAAGCTACACGTCATAAGATGCCATGCTATCGTTTCCCTGGTGTGTCTTGGAACCACAGCAGATTCATACAAGCAGTTCTACATTAACACCAGCCCAATGCGTCTGCTATAACGAGGTCTGGAGCCATCAATCTCCATTAGACTTGCACGTCCAAGCTTTGGCAGCCATTAGCTCCATGGACCCATCAAAACACGTACATGCAGGCTGGCCTCACACACCCATCGATCCTCCACACACCTTTTTACTGGAACCGTGGCAGCGGCCCGAGCCGCCCTGAGTCAATAGCACTTATGCCAGGCATCCGCACTTGTGGCCAAGCACTCACTTTATTTGGGAGCATGTGGGTGCATTAGTGCCTGCACTTGTTTGGATTAACAGCTTGGAGCTCCTGCAGAAGCTGCTCTCTCTTAGGCAGAGGTGAGTGTTGTTATGAAACACCATAACTGTGGTCTATCTCAGGCCTCGCATAGCATCAGTTTAGGGTATTTCACTTCTTCATGATGTGCTTTGAATAGGAGCTCAAAACATTTTTAATATTATGCCTAGTTAGTCAGCCATTTCTGGTAAACTGCGATCAGTGTACCTGTAAACCATTTTGTATGACTAACAGAATATAGCATGATCAGAGGAAGACAACAAAAAGAGGATAAACATTGTTCTAACCCTCAGGTTGTCTCTTCTCGCATCTGGTTGTCTGAGCAGAGGACAGGGGAGAAATCTCCTGCAGGTGGCTCCCGCTGCGTTTTAATTGTTTTCGGTGGGGGATCGGCGTGTGATTCAGCTTTTTTAAATGAAATTGGCGACATAATAAAGCGCAAGTCTGTGAGCGGGCAGGGAAGTTCAGACAGAGTTCAGTGCTGAGCTCGGCTCCCCAAAAAAGCCCTCTCATCCTCCACCTCTGTAGCAGGGGGGCAAAGAAAAATGGATAGTATCTCTGGCAGGGAAGAGTTACTGTGTGAAAATCGCCTTCGCTGCCTTGCTTTCTGGTTCTCAGGGCAGTTCGGGATTTTTGGGAGAGTGAAAGCAGGGAGAGTTCGACTTCAGCCAAGAAGCCTAATTTTAACCTGCTGCTGCTGTGTAAGGCCCTGATGGGTCGGTGGGAAGTTGCAGAGAGAGTCTGACCCCTATGGCAGGAAGAGATCCGGCCACTTCTGAGCCTAACTGTGTCTAAGAGTCCCACGGGATGGCAGCCTGGCAGAACATTGAGTCTTTATTTCCCACCCCTTCATACAGCAATGGCTGTCCTGGACCAAACAGCCACTGGTTCCCAGGGCTGTGCCCTTCTTCAACACGCCAGAGTGCAGCCTACCACAGTCTGGCTTTCCTGTTCCCAAGCTCTGAGATGAAGAATCCACTTCTTAAGTCTCTCAGACCAACAGCATTACAAGATTTAGTAGTCATATGTGGATGATGTGGTCGGATGCTCAGCTCTGACAGCCTATGTGTAAGCCTCACTGAGAGCTAGCTCAAGAGACTATGTAACACACAGAGCCATCTCCCTTCACCCATCAGCAGCACCATGCCTGCAGGATCCTCTTACCAAATCAATTTAATGAGGCACCTTGTCTGGGGGCCTTTGTAAAGGTGTGTGCTGATATATGCAGTTCCCCCCCCCGCTGTGCTAGAAGTGAGTGCGTGAACATAATTACACAGTGTGGTACCCTGAAAATGGGGACACTATGATTGCAGTCAGTGTGGCATCAAAGTGTGTTCATGCGAGAAGAACCGTAAAGACACCTCTAGTACATTGCCTCACTGACTAACCAAGGTGTCACAAGTGCTTTTGTTACATAAATAATGGCTGCAGTCATGGCAGAGGAAGCTCAGCTTTTATGCAGGATCTGTGGGCATATACTGTGTTTCCGAGGTGGTGTGTTTTTGGTCAGACAGTGAGAGCCACTGTAGTGAGCCGACCTGCACAGAAGAGACGCAAAAAAGAGGTCATTTTGAGTTCCAGTTTTTAAAATAAAATAAAATAAAAAAAAAACATCAGAACTGACACACTCTGGCAGCTGGTTATGGTGTATGTGGGGAGTGTGTCACTCTAGACTATTCATCACGTATCTCTCCAGTGATGGCTTATGATGGGCGGTCACACATGAAGATCCCATCTGGCTGTGGAACAATAAGTGTGCCTCTGAGGTGTCCCGAACGGTGAGATGATTCAATTAAGGTGTTACAACAGCTTTGAGATACACACCATGTAGAAAGTACACACAATCTTGTGTCACTGTGGATTACTAGGATGCCTTTTGATGAAACATACATTTCCAGTGACAAATATTCCATCAGAAGAATATTTTATCCTCATTAAGGACTAAATTGAAGCCCAACAACACACTCAAATGACCATGGCATCACAGCAAATAGTGTAGTATACAACAACTCCCACATCTGAGTGACTCTGCAATGGCACTGACAGCATCCTGAGTGTTTTTTGCCAAGGCCCAGGAGCAGCTGTCGAGGTTTTTCACTTAAGTGTAGAGTGCAGTTCACAGTCTGTAAGCCTCAAAGCTGCATTGTGTATATAATAGCAGCGTGAAGGAACCATATGGAGAATCGGCAGACACCAAAACGTAAAACACATGGATGAGGTTACATTTTAAGCCAACAGATATACCAACAATGAGGTTTCGAATGTTGGATTGCTTTGACAAGATAGAAATACAATGAACAATCAAGTTGATGAAGGTTTAAAGGTGTGAAATCTATCACAACTGCATGTGACAATCAAAAACAACGGTACTCCAAAAACACTGTTAGAGAAAACACCTTCAGGTAACCATTCCAATCTGCCAATTGCATAATCTGACTGATATCTTGTCCAATGAAGTTTCCCTGGCTCAAATGAAGAAGAGGGGCCTCTTGGTCATCACCCTATGCAGAGGTCATTAAAGCAGAGGCCGGAGTAGGAGGAGGCTAAGACAGAGGCTAAGACTGGGTGCTATTTATTCAGGGTGGCATTCATCTCTCATTGTGAGCAATGGCATGTCCTGACCCCAACACGACAAGGCTAAATGTGGCAGTGAGAGGGGCCAGGACTCATATTTGGTTCCCATGCTGTCATATTTACCCTGTGCTATTTTGGACATTCTCCGTGATCTCTGCACCCAGCACTGCATGCATCCTCTCCTCCCTCTGAGGCCTGGGTTATGTGAAAAGCCAGGGAGGTGAGAGAATTAGCAAACTGGCCATTCCAGCATCCCTGAA
The DNA here is from genome assembly GCA_026413445.1 of Dolichallabes microphthalmus. Taxonomy (NCBI): domain Eukaryota; kingdom Metazoa; phylum Chordata; class Actinopteri; order Siluriformes; family Clariidae; genus Dolichallabes; species Dolichallabes microphthalmus. The sequence continues at coordinate 13,801,907 of JAOTQY010000050.1, forward strand.
GTTCTACTGCTCCCTATGGTTGACGTGGACAGGGAAGGGGGGGTGAGGTGGGGGGCTTGTGGTGGTTCTGGATGTGAGAACTGCTTCCTGGCCTGGCGGTCACACACAAAGTGCTATTTCCTATATATACTGACTGTCCATAACAGGCTTTCCGACTTTCCCTTCAAGTAGGTCTGGAGAGACAAACCTAGCATCTCCCTCAAAGAAACTTCTGAATCTCCATTTCTACTTCTGGTTTTACCCTCTAAAAAGTTTTAATGACACTGTTTCTCTATTTCAAAGTCTCTTCATCTCAGAATTACTCCTTACCTCTCATCCGTAATTCGTCGAGCATTTGGTACCCATCAGTAACTTAAACTCTAAACAAAGTTTTATTATTGTTTAGTAATATAACCCTGAAAGCAGCAGATGAAAGAAGCCATTTTATTGTTGCTGGGCCCTAAGTAGACTTTTTGACCCATTCCCCCACTAAAATAAGCACATAACATGGATGCGGATGTCCACTCTAGAGCAGAAACCAAGCTGCTGTGTGTGTGTGTCCATCTGTCTGTGCTGGAAACTGTGCTATGATATCTTGATGAGTTGCATGCTGCTGCCTGATCAAAGCACTCTACAATCTTCCTTGCTAATTGCACAATTATCTTCAGAGTGGCTCTAAAGCCAAGCCTTCTTTATGAGGCTGTGTCTAATGGCAGTGGCTATCAGTGTTCGCCTCATGTGTTCTGATGCACCAGTCCAGGCCTGGTTTTTAAGAGGAGCAACATAGCCTCGGCAGCCTTTAAAGGATGTCTGTTTTACGGAGGCTGCCAGGTTAAACCCCTCTAAATAAATCTGAGCAAATGGAGCCAGTTAGGTGGTCCACACATCCACTAGCTGAGAGGCAGAGGAGGACAGCTTTGAAAGCAGAGTCAATGTATAAGTAAGAGACGAAGAGAGACAAATTGGTTTCTGCTGAGAGACATGTGGAGTTATTAAGGCAAATGGTAGCTTTTGTCTCCTCTTTTATCAGCATAGTATTTCATAATAAAGAAAACACCTGGAAAATAGTGTTTTACAGTTTGTCCTTGGTTCTCATATAGTGTGAAATGTGATTACCACCACAACTGTAGCCCAATTCTTAAGTCCTTTCACTTGGATTTATTCCCCTCCATGACATGGAGGTCAGAGATAAAATATATATTTAACAGCATACCGATTGCTGCCAAATGCCATGGACCACTGTGTAAATACAAATGCAGATAGCGACACTGACGAGGCAGGCAGACTTCCCACTCTTTGCGGCCTCAAGGACACGAGGAGTTGTCTGATGTAACTCACGCCAGATAACTCCTCAGTGTGCAGAACTGCTAAGCCATCAAATCTCACTCAGCCCTGACGTGTGGGCTTTTGAATGGACAGCACCCTGCTGCCCAAGTCAGGACGGTAAACAGACTGACCTAAACCCAGCTGACCAAGTTCAGTCTCATATACTCATTAAGCCAGTCACTTCTAATCCATCAGACCATGAGCCTAAATGCTACATTCTACCTGAGTAAGCACATGGATGAGGATTTTAATTTGAGAAGAAAGAGGAGACAGAGGCTGGAAATCCAATTATCCGAGAGTATATATATAAAAAAAAAAAAAAAAGCTTAAATCTGGCAGTCTTTGTGGAGCCAGTGAGAAACAGCACTTCACACATGCTTCTGCACTGTGACCCCAGGATTTGTCACACTAATTCAATCCTTCTGTGGGGAGATTAAATAGGTGAGCCTTAATTGCAAGGCAAGGTAACAGCCAGCTGGCCTCTGGTTGGGAGAAATGCAAAGGTGCTTGATTTGGAATATCCTTTCTGATCCATCAAATACTTTTATAATAAGCTTTTTGCAGCAAACAATGAGAATGTGAAATATCCTTTCAGTTTCGTATCAAACAACAGTCTGATAGTCTGGCCAAAAAGTCACCTAAATACAAAATAGTGACCAGACACAGATTAACAAGGTCAAATTAGTCTTGGATTAAGTGAAATGGTCTAATTAGATGGATCCAATAGTCTCCTTGACTTCAGCTCAAGCAAGCATCGGCAGTCATCCAGAACACACACTTGTGCTTTTGTAACATTAAGGGGAACAAAGGTTAGTTGTGTCCCAACTGATGCGAGTCTGGTATGTAAGTGAAACTGATTAAGTTACTGGTGTAACATTTATGAGTTTCTCCACAATTCTGTTTTCCTCACAACAGCTTCCAACTTTAAAACAGATTGTTTGAAAAGCAAAGAAAAAGGGACGAAGAAGCCCAGATGGTGGATGAATAAGAAGACTGAAGTGGCCAACTCTCTGGATGGACATGAAAGAGTGAGAAGACTCCAGAGCAGACAGAGAGAAAAATTTGCCATCTGAACGTCTCAATGCGTCCCCAGGCCTTGGTAATGTTTTGCACAGACTAGCTTTCGAAGGACATCTGATAGCTGCTCGACCAGCTGTTTTAATATTCAGTTTCTGTGTCTCCTTGTCACCCTTTTGCAGATTACCTATGTATCCTAAAGAAAACACCAAACAAAAGCATCAATAATAAAAAAAAGAAATCTAATAAAATGTTATCTTCCAAGCTCTTAATGCTCAGTGGCTTAAAAAGAGTGGCATCTCTGTGTAACCACCAGACAGCAGGTCAAGCTGCCTATGAATGTCATCCAGTGTGGCGAATGCACAGGAGGGGACGGCCAGACAAAGAGGCTGAGATTTCAACAGAGGAGGTCATACTCACAAACACACACACACACACACTTTGGCACTGTTCTAAGAGCTGAAGAGGCCGAGAGTGCATAGTGCCTCGGGCCATGTCGCCGCCTGCAGCTGGGTCTCTGATTTAGGAGAGGCCTGAGGGAGGAGCAGGGATAAGGTTACCGTGGTGTCCAATCCAGCAGCTCATCCCTTTCTTTAGTCTAGCTGTTCCTGGGTTGGTAACCATGATGCCCTGCTGCCTCACTGATCAGACCAGGGAGTAGATCTGAGGTTTAACATGACTGGCAAGGAGCCCGGTTGGCCCACACACACAAACAGTCTACAGGTGGCCTCTCTGTCGCAGGTGACCCATGACCCCGAACTCAGAACTACCACAGCATATGCTGACACACAGCACAGCCAGATAGCTCTCAGAGCCACATGCCAAAACAAGTGCGGTCCACCTTTCGCCACCTATCCCCCCCAAAAAAAGTTCACTCTCAGTGTTGATGAGAGGGGGAATGGTAAATACATAGACATGGGAGGTTATAAGAGGGTGAAAGTGTGCTGATGAGACCAGAGCATTTACACCAGCTCATGACCGCCAGCTGACCTGCCATGCTCAACAGCTGCTGTGTTTGAAGTTCCTCCGTGTAGCTCGCATTTCGCTCAGGGACTTTTCCTGACAATATTACTCAGAAGAATAATCTGCTGTGTTGAATTCTTTGGTATCACCCAACCCGATTCTACTGCTGCTCAGAGCTTAGCACAGGCTACTGAGCCAACTCAACCCGGACACCTCTTCCAGACTTCATCGCACCACTACCAGGAAGGCCACTGCTAGCTGTGCGAAAATGTAAACGCGCACACACACACACGTGTGTGTGTGTGTGTGTGTGTGTGTGTGTGTGTGTGTGTGTGTGTATATATATATGTTGTTGTTGGTCTTTCGGCTGCTCCCGACAAGGGGTCGCCACAGCGGAATATCCAGTCCGCACAACAACTTGG